>PVKE010023193.1:0-24859 GCA_004027555.1 Craseonycteris thonglongyai
CAGATTGCTTGTTTGTTTTGATGACATGTCTTCTCAAAATTAATGACTTATCTTACTTCTCACATGCACTGAAAATAAAATCTTTGAAGATAACAGTTCAACACACATTTATAAAAACAAAAACCAGTAGACCTATTAAAAGTTCATGCACATGTATCAGGCAACCAGTGGGCAAAAGAATCGATTTCTCCAACACAAGTAACAAGAAACAAGACAGCCCTCTTACCTGTCAAGGTCTGGACTGCTCTTCCGCTGGAAGGCAGCGGCTCCTTCCTGTGAGGCCGATTTAGGGAAGTATCCTGTGCAGAAAACAGTCCAGGGCTGTCAGTTAATTTCTTCCGGCTGCTGGAGGTAGGGTTTGAAACTCTGCAGCTGCCCACTGCACTTGTGAAAAGGTTTGTATGTTCATCACTGCTGGCCAGATCAGAGTTGGGAGTGAATCCTCCAAGGGATAAACTTGGAGAGCTTTCCGAACAGTCAATCTGTAAAGGTGTCTGCAATCCCAAGGCCAAAGGATTGCATTCTGAAGGCTCTCGGTGGACCCACGGTTCTTCTCTGTTTATTAAGCTTTTTGAAGGAGAGAGATGAGGGCAGGACATATGACACCGGTGCTTTTCTTTATGTTTGTATCGTTCTCCAACAGCATCCTTTCCGAATCGGTAACGCTTTAGAGACTCCAGGACAGATCTGGAAGAGCCGGTGTCCATGGAGACCTGGGACTGCTCAGAAGAACGGTGTTCTCTGTGTTTGTGACGGTGTCTGTGTTTGTGCTCGACCATCCAACCATAGGCCATCTCAGGAGGGACACTAGGGTAGGTACTCATGGAAAGGAGGGGAGTCCTGCTGGTTGTAAGAAAGGCCTCCTGTCGAAGTAGCTTATGCTTTTTCTTATGGTATTTGGCGGGATTGAGGAGTAAATGACCAGCATGCATATAGGAAGGAGGCGGGAGTGGAGTGGTGAAAGAAGGAGATGGAGGAGGTGGGTAAAGAGTGGGGGGATACCTTCCATAGTAACCTAACCCTATGGGAGCAGCTGTAAGGGGTGAGGGGGAGTAAGGCATGCCATAGGAGGGATAGAAGCTAGTACCAGAAAGAGGAAAACTAAGGCTATGCATAAAAGGCATTTCAGCCATTGCCTCCCTCATCTTAGGGGGTCGCCCTCTCTTCTTTTTTAAATCAGGTTTTCGAATGTAGTGCAAAGGGTCTAAGGGAAAAGATGGATGTGTATAGAAACTATTAAAGTTGATTCGAAAAATAGTTGGCAGGAGGTCTCGGGGGATAAAATGATGACTTCGATGGGTAATTCGAATTTCACTTAGACGACTTATTAATTCCTCCAGATCTGCAATAAAGTCTGGATCCTGTCTGTTTCGGAGTTGGGGATATTTCTTTTTGCGTTTTCGCTTCTGCCTTTTCATCTTGTCATAGCTGAGGTAATCATGATTCCTGCGCTTACATTTATGTTTATGTTTCTCTTTAAGACTGCTGAGGACTGTAGAGGTTTCAGGGGGAATCAGAGAAACATGCTCAAAAGAATGCCTCCTCTTTTTCTGCCCACAAAATTTCTCTGCCCTGTCTGATGTGCTGTTATTGTCTGTTCCAATTCCACTGTCACTGGGAATGGTCTCATCACTATGAGACTCACTAATGGGAGAAGGAGTAGCTTCTTTCAGAGATGTGAGTTCACTCAAATGTGAAGGAGAATTTGGCAACAAAGTAGGAGGAGATAATCGCCTCCTCCCCTTTGAGGCCTTCTTCATTGCAAGAGTCTGAATCATACTGCCCTGTCTGGAGTGTAAATGCAAATATGGCACTGAACTGGGTTCAACAAAGCCTGCATCGCTGCTGACAGGGCTCTGGCCTCCACTGGTCCCAGAAGACTGAGAGCAAATAGGTGACGGAAGAATATCCGAACTGCTGGCAGATGAAGGCAGTAAGGGAGGAAGGATCTGTCCTAATGCTGACCCAGCTGCCTGATGAGCCGTCTGCTCCAGAACAGCAAGGCTGCTAGGGCTACCAGAAAGAATGCCATTTAGGACAGTTTTGGGTTTTCGGCCCCTCCTCTTTCCTATGTAAATGGTTCCTTTCTTGCTGACATTTATCTGCTGGCCCAATTTAGAGCCAAATGTGGCAGCAAGACTTGACACTGTGTTATGGAGTTTGGATTGCACTTTCCCTTTATTACTCGATTCTACAGAGCTTGAAAGAATCTGATTCAACAGCTTCTTTCTCTTTAAAGTCTTCATTTTATTTATTTTGCGGATAATTGTCTTCATCAACTGTCCATTGTTTCTCTTTGTGATTTTTTTACCAGGCTCCATCTCAAGATCACTCATATTACAGACAGGTGGCCTCTGACTGTCATCTAGATCTTCTGGATCTTGAAGTTGATCCTCACTCTCAAAGAAATCACTGCCACTTCTGTGGTTGTCACTGTCAGACTCCAACTTGCTTGGACTTTCAGTGGCAACAAATGGAGCCACTGACAAGACGGGCGGCTTCATCTTGACTGGCGACCTCATTTGCCTCTTAGGTCTGCCTCTCTTTTTTGGAAATGGAGACACAGATAAACTTTGTTTGAAGGACGGAATTTCAATTTCTGGCTGTAAAATTGGAGGTTCTTGCTCTTCCTTAGACTGCAAAGAAAAAACTTTGGAGGCAGGGATTTTCAAAGTCCTTTTAGGTGGACCTTCCAGTTGAGGCATCTCCTTAGATTTAGGTCTTCCTCTTTTGGGCTTATAAATATCAGACAAAAGGTCACTAGAGACACACATACCGGAGGATAGCTTGTGAGTAGCAAAAGACTTGTGAGATGGTCTTTCACTGTCAGTTAAAAGAGCAAGAGATGGAGCGGTGGACTTGCTCAGCTTTGGCAACCGGCGTTTAAGGAAGTCATGATCGACAAATGAAGATGGTCCAATGTTTTTCAAAAACTTGGCTGGTTCAGAAGCACTATTTGATAGTGAGCTACAGGAAACATTTTTGAAGAGCTCTGATCTTTCAAATTCTAGCCCTTTTGGAGACCGGCATGTGCTTCTTGCCACCACTTTAGTCCACCGAGGTTTTCTTCCTTTCCTTTTTTTTAATGGTTTGGACTGCAAACTAGAGCCTAGGCTCTCAGTGACTTGGCAGTGTTTGTCAGATGCAGTTACTGCACCAAGTTTTAGAAAGGGTTTGTTGCTAAATAAACTAGTAAAATTAACAACTGAAGGGGTAATTGTATGAATACTGGATTCAGAAGTCAAGCTTGGCTTTTTTCCCAGAGAAGAGCTTATTCGTGGAATATCTATATGTGTAGTTTTTGAATCATTCAGCTCTTTATCAATCCCTTTACATTCAATATTCATGCTATGACTCACAGACCTATGACCAATGTTCAAGTGGGTACTTTCAGAAGTAAATTGTTTCTTTCCACCAGATTCAGAAATTTCTTCCATTAGTTCTGTGGTAGGACTTAAAAGTAATGGATTAGGAGCCAACTGTGAAGAACTTTCAGGTGGACTTCTGGTTAAAGGATTAACAGATACAGTAGGTGAGGGGGAAGGGAGAGTGCTTTCGCCTACTGCACTAAAAGGGGATTTAGTTAGCGACCCGTCAGAAGCCCCTCCCATCTGAAAGTCTGGAGAAGTGCAATATGCAGGAGGTTGCTTTTCATGCTTTGAGGCTTCGTATGACCCTCTTTCACTGGATGAGAAACTGTCCTGCTGAATGCATGTTCCTTCATTAAACATTTCTTTCTCCAAATTAATGATTTCTTTTCGAACTGAGAACTTTTCCAACATGCTTTCTTTGCTCTGCCGCATCACATTCTTCTCAAAAGTTTTGCTGGTGGCATTGTCTTTCAGGCATTCAGAAAGTTGCTGACACTCATGACTACTGATGTTTGCACTACAAGAAGCCTTAAGTGGTTCCTGAGTGGTGAGCAGCGCTTCGGCTTTCAGGTTCAGGGCCTCTTTACTGACCAGTCCTGCCATAGGACAGCTTACTAGTTTCTTTCCAATGTCCTTATTAACTAATCCCATTGCTGAATTTGCTACAATTTTCTTTGCACAGTCCTTGGCCACTAAGCCAACAGTAGAACCCAATTTCTTTCCTAAGTCTTTATTAACCAGTCCAACCACAGTGCCAAACCCTAACTTCTTTCCAGACTCCTTATTCACTAACCCTGGAACAATGCCAATTCCTAGCTTCTTCCCTGAATCCTTGCTCAGCAGTCCCACCGTAGTGATAGTCCCCGGCTTTTTGCCTAAGTCTTTGTTAATGAACACCGCTGTAGTGCCAGTTCCTAGTTTTTTCACAGAGTCCTTAGTGACCAATCCCACCGCTGCATTAAACACCGTCTTCCTCCCAGGATCTTTAGTTACCAATCCAAGTGCTGTGCTGATAGCTGGTTTCTTGATTAAGCCCTTATGGATGACTCCAGCTACAGAACCAATGCCTGCATTCCTGCTCAAGCCTTTGCTAAGCAGGCCTGCAGCTGTGGTGCTAGCCCCCAGCTTCTTCGGTTTTGTCTTGGAAGACTTGGAAGGAGGACAAGTTGCAATAAGCTGTGCCAACTTTTCTGTTACACTCGTTCCTCCATTAAGTAATGCTCTGTCCTTTAAATCAGGATCCCGGCTACCAACAAGAGCACATGATGCTGCATTAATGTAATCTGTCATTTCTGAGTGTATCGGAGAAAGCTTCTTAGATAAAAGATTGTTTTCTCCCTGTGAATGAAGATGGATGCTTTCTTCAGATTGGCATTCAATGGCTGCAACATCACCTGCTTTCTTGTATAATTTTGAAGGATCCTACAATTTGAACAAGAAAAAGATTTCAGAGAGAGTAAACTTTACCACTTCAGTTCAGTATTACAATCAAACAAATTAATTGGTCACAGGTCAGATACAAGATAGGTAATAGTGCTTAAAAAAAAATCTAACTGAACTAAAACAAGTAAGCCTAAAACTGATAGGGAACCACAAAACAACAACAACAACCATGAATAGCCAAAGCAAGAGGTATCACATTCCCTGGTTTCAAACTATACTACAAAGGTATGGCACCCAAAATAGCATGGTAGTAGCACAAAAGCAGACACAAAGGACCAATTGAACAGAATACAGGGTCCAGAAATATACCCATGTGTATATTATGGTCAATTAATCTATGGCAAAGGAGGCAAGAATATATAATGGAGAGATAAGTCTCTTCAACAAGTTGTGATAGGAAAACTGGACAAATACATGCAAAAAAAAAAAAAAAAAAAAAAAAAAAAAAAAAAAAAAAAAAAAAAAAAAAAAAAAAAAAAAAAAAAAAAAAAAAAAAAAAAAAAGAAAGAAAGAAAAAAGAAAAAAAAAAAGAAATTGGACCACTCACACCATTTACAAAAATAAACTCAAATGGATTAAAGACTTAAATGAAGAACTGAAACCATAATATCCCTAGAAGAAATTATAGGTAAAGCATTTGATATCAATAGGAGTAATATCTTTGTGGATCTGTCCCTCAAGAAAGGGAAATAAAAGCAAAAATAAACACATAAAACTTCATCAAACTAAAAAACTTCTGTAGCGAAGGAAACCATAAACAAAACAAAGACAACCTATTGAATGGGAGAAGATATTCACAAATGATATATCTGATATGGGGTTGATATCCAAAATATATAAGGAACTCATACAACTCAGTAACAAAAAAATAAACAATCCAATCAAAAAATGGGCAGAGGAGATGAAGAGACATTTCTCCAAAGCGGAAATACAGATGGCCAACAGGTACATGAAAAGATGCTCAACATCACCAACCACCAGGGAAATGCAAATCAAAACCACAATGAGGTGCCACCTCATACCTGTCAGAATGGCTATTATCACAAAGTCAACAAATAACATGTGTTAGTATGTGGAGAAAAAGGGAACCCTTGTGCATTTCAGTAGGACTACAAATTACTATGGCCAATATGGAAAACAGTACGAAGATTCCTCAAAAAACTAAAAATAGGGATGCTGGGATAGCACAACTAATGGTGTACAATTATAGAGACTATTCTGGGCCCTCCCCCGTTCTCTCTCTCTCCTTCTCTCAAACAAAGTAAATCTTAAAAAATATATATATATATGAAGTCACTCTTTCTCTCACCACACACACACACACACACACACACACACACACACACACACACACACAGTTCCCTACTTCTAGCCAATGAAATATCCAAAAACAACAAAACCCCAGTAATACTAAACCTTTCTAACACTTAACACTATGGTCTCTAAATACCACTTCCCATTAAAATGAACCAGGACTCATTGTACAATGGACTGTTTCCAAATATCAGGTAGAAAATGTACAAGATAATCCTGGTAATGGATATATATCTCTAGTCTTTTCACTTTGCACTAATAACTCTACTTTTTTTATTTGAAATTTACCATAGAGAAAAGTGTTTAAGAAAAAAAAAGTTCTTCCTAAGAGCAAAGTACAATCTGCCTTTCCACAATTTTCATTTACTGATCTGAGTCTCACTTTCTCAAATCACACAGAATAAGTCTAATTCCTCTTCTTTTCATACATTTGAACTGAACCAACATATTTAACCTTCTGTCTCAAGGAGTTTCATCTATTTATAGTCATTTTGTAAAGAACATGTTTCAGTTTGTCACTATTCCTTAAACTAATGAAAGAGGAAAGGCTAGCTTTACTGCATCCTAAAAATGAGTGCTTGCACAAGGAAAGTGTCAATGTCATACTCTATAGATAAAAAAAGCAACACAAGAAGACTTAATCAAAGTAGTTTGTTACTGGAACCTATTAGAACAGTGATGTGTCTTAGGAGTATATATATTCTTTACATGAATCCTGCTGGAAAGTTCCTCCTATCATTCTATTACATAGAAGATATTGGAACCAGTGTGCATGTAATGAAAGCTGAGATGCAAATGGAAATTCACAGACAAACTTTATCATCTTGTAAGCCAATTACACACACATCCAATGTTTGTAGGTAAAAGGTTTATGGGGAAGCTTGGAGGTTACCACTCCACCCTGACAATACGTAAAAAGCTTAAACTGAAAAATCAACAACTCCTCTTGGAACCATAACAGAAGTGAGGTTATAGGGCCATCTACTGCCTGCAAAACTGTAAGGGTCAACAGAAAACCACAATTCACCAGAACAGAAACTTGTAAGCTGAAACCTTGGGGGGAACCAGTGCCGGGGCAGGGAAACCTAAACTGTAACTGACAAATGGCTTGAGGTTCAGTGTTGAAAAGTCCGAGACCTGGAGGACTAAGTCACTGGGATCCCCCACACTTTTGTGTGTTCTAGCTCCTGGATTTCTACCAGGTTCTCACAATGAGAAAAATTCCCTCTTGCTTCCACAGGGAGAGGGGAAAAGGAACCATTTTCAAATATGCCAGTCCATTCTGTTCTTCATAAGCTCTGCCCTCTGGAGAAACACTTCACCAGAGCCGAAGCTGCTGGCCTCACTGATCTGGTGGAAGGGAAATAGCCAACTCTCGACCACTAAGCCGTCCTGTCCCACCTAACCCGGACTGAGAAGCATGGGTGAACTTCACAGTTGAAAGGCTCACTAAAGACTGAGACCTCATCACAGCACTAAAAGCCACTGCTCCTCCCCTCACACCTGACCCCTACATTACTAGCGGTCTATTTACAGCAGTGCCTTTTACCAGTACATCATGCCCAGCTATGAAGAAAAAATTACTGGACATTCTAAAAGACAAAAAAACACAGTTTGAAGAGACAGAGAAGGCATTAAAACCAGACTCAGATATGGCAGGGATTATGAAATAGCAGAGTGGGAATTTAAAACTATGACTAATATGCTAATGGGTCAAGTGACAACATGCAAGAACAGATGGGCAGTGTAAGCAGAAAGGTGGAAGTTCTAAGAACCATAAATAAATGCTAGAGATCGAAAACAATGGCAAATGAAGACAGCCTCTGATGGCCTTATTTGTAGACTGGACACAGCTAAGGAAAGATTCTCTGCGCTTGTGGCTATCACAGTAGAAACCTCGAAAACTTAAAAAGCACAGAAAAGACTGAAGGGAAAAAAAAAGAACAGAATATCCAAGAATTATGAGACAATAAAAAGTGTAAGATACGCATAATGGGAATGCCAGAAGAAAAAGAAAAGCAGAAGAAATATTTGAAACAATGCCTGAGAATTTCCCCAAATTAATGTCAGACACCAAAGTGAGAGATCCAGAAATCCCAGGACTACTAAGCAGGATAAATGCAAAATAAATCAAAAAACCATAGTCATATCATTTTCAAAATACAGCAAATCAAATATTACAAAATAATCCTGAATAAAATCAAGAGGAAAAAACAGCTTACCCACAGAGGAGCAAAGAAAAAAAATTACATCCAACTTCTCAGAAATTATGTGAAATATTGGAAATGTTGAAAGAAAAAAACCTACCAACCCAGAATTCTGTACCCTGTGAAATTACCCTTTAAAAGTGAAGTAGAAATACTTTCTCTGACAAACAAAAGTTGAAGAAATTTTGTTGCCAGTAGACCTGCCTTGCAAAATGTTAAAAGTTCTTTTGAGAGAAGGAAAATGATACATGTCAGAAACTCAGATCTACATAAAGGAAAAGGAAAAAAAAAAAAATGAAGGTAAAGTAAAAACTTTTATCGTTTTTATTCTTAATTGATCTAATACAATAATTTGTTTAAAAGTAATAATAGCAACAATGAATTTGACAATGTATGGTTTCATATATATGAGGGCTGTCCGAAAAGTATATAAAAAATAGAGGCATTTATGACTGGATTTTTTCTGGACAGCCCTCATATATATAAAACCTTAAGTGTAAGTGAAATGAATGACGGCAATGATACAAAGGACAAGGACGGAAGAAATCTGAATTTATTTTGTTATTATAAAGTTCTTGTTAAGCAATAGTGTTATTTGAAAGTGAACTTGGATTAGTGATAAATGTGTATTGTAAATTCTAAGACACCCACTAAAATTGTAAGAAAAAGATTTATAGACAAAATTTTCTCAAATGTATAAAACATGTTACTCACAAAACTGTGTAATAAATTAGAAATATAAGTAAAGCAAGAATCTTAAGTGTACATTTGATGATATTCAGAAAACATCTTCAAGAAAGGTACAAAGCTTCAGTTTATAGCATGTAATTAAAAGAGAATGAAAATTTCTGAGAGTGGGGTTCTCTAAACAAAAGCATTAAAGAAAATTTAACATACAGATGATTAAGTCAAGCATTTTGATTAAAAAAATACCCAATTATTTTTTTTCCAAAGACTAAGGGCTTTTCTTAAATTATAAAATCGTTAAGCACTGCACTTGAACTCTATATTCCAGATTGAAGCCCAAACTCTATGTTCATTCTCATTATGCTATATTGCCCCCATTCTGATCAAGAGTCAGCCAGAACATATTAATAGAGAAAGTTTAATTCCTTCAGAGAATATTATGATAGAAGAGTAGCATTGATAATAGGAAAATTATCCTCCAGCCAAGAGCTCATCTTGTTGTTTATGGTAATTTGAGGAACAAACATACAACGCCAATCTGTCCCTCACATCCATGGCAGAAGAGAAGTCTTTAGACACTTCTTTATTACCACTTTTGTTCCTGAAGTGAAAAATCACTGCAACACATCTAACTAACTTAATATATAATCTTTCTCTCAGGATTTCTCCTCCCAAGTCCCTGCCTGACTGAGAAAGAGGTACAGTTTGGAACTATGGACCCAGTAATCCTGACTGACAAAGTGAGGTCAGACAGGAAACAACCTCATGAAGCTTCATGAAAGCTCTGGGTTTTGTTATCTCATTATCTAGAGTCTTCCCCAAAGTCTTCACTTATTGCTATGCAGCTACATCTCAGAATTAATTAGTGGTGTACACTTATGGAACTGTCTGTATGTGAGCATCTCTGGGTGATTTACAGTCATTAAAATGAAATAAAAGACAGGAACAGATAACCATGAAAAGCAGCATGTGGACTAGCGAGTCAATGTGAGGATACTTAGGATTCATTTTCTGGGACTAAGGAAGCTATGCCTTCTGTCAATTTGGTTCAATAATGACTTTTTCCATTAGCAAGATCAACAATGAAATGAGAAACATTCACAGTCACCATACCTCATTATGTACACCATTAAAACAAACCACAACATAGACTGAAGCAGAGATCCCTAACATTCTACACTTTGAGAGAAAGTGAATTGCTCAATCAGCCAAATGCGGTGCTGATTAGAGTTTCTACTACAAAATGAAAGCAAGAATTGAGATGAACCTGATGAAACTAATTACTGTAGTTTTAATCTTCCTAGTGTATTTATAGCAGAGGCTGCACAGCGCAATAGAAGGGATCTTCTTTCCCTTCCATTTATGGGAGCATATGCTTCTATAACGAGTGTTATTTTGGAAAAAGAATGGCATGGCACCTTGTTTTGTCTCCAAGGCTTAGTTAGAACTGATCATGGCTGCCCTCTTGGCTGTCTGTTTTGTGTATGTAAAGGGAGAAAAAAAGGCTTTACTGAAATGTGAAGAATTCCAGGAAAATTTGCATAATAGCTGCTGCCACAGAGAAGCTGGGCTCTGTGCCAAATATTCTCTTCTCTACTACAAAATAACTGTAGCTCCAGAAGCTTCCAAAGTAAACAATCAACATACAGTATGAAAGTAAGATAGCAGCACTCCCATCAGAGCAGGACCTGCAGATACCTATGTACCATCAGACCACCCTGTCCGAACAACTTGTCAGTAAAGAACATGGGAGTAGAAAGGCAGCAGTGGGATAACGTGGACCTTGTACTCTGGACCTCCTCGTAAGTTGGTATAAGAAAGACTACACAAGGGGAAGCCAGGATGGCTCAGTGGGTTAAGCGCTCACTTTGCAGCGCTGGGGACCCAGGATTGAATCCCGGCTGGGAAGTGCCCCCAGTTCAGTTCTCTCTCTGTCTCTGTCTCTGTATCTCTCTCTCTCTCTCTCTGTCAAAAACAATTTAAAAAAAGAAAGAAAGAAAGACTACACTCATAGATGGCACTCAGCCCACCTACAAAGTACAAGGAAGATGAGAAAATCTGACCATCTTCCGCTGTTCAGCAAGTTTCAAATTCTCTGACTAGAGCTAAGGAGCCTGAACACACACACAAAATAAATTGGTTTTAAAAAGTCACTAGTGAGGGGAAGCTGGGATGGCTCAGTGGGTTAAGCGCTCACTTTGCAGCCCCGGGGACCGAGGATCGAATCCCGGCCCCAGCCCGTGTGGAACCATATGCTGAACTGGGAGCTCCCCCAGTTCAGTTCTCTCTCTGTCTCTGCATCTCTCTCTGTCAAAAATAAATAAATAAATAAAAATAGATTAAAAAAATAAAAAATAAAAAAAATAAAGTCACTAGTGGGAAGCCGGGATGGCTCAGCGGGGTAAGTGCTCACTTTGCAGCCCTAGAGACTGAGGATCGAATCCCGGCCCCGGCCCATGAGGACCCACATGCTGAGCTGGGCTGTGCCCCCAGTTCAGTTCTTGCCGGGGCCTTTGTGGGAGGCTCTCGGCCCAGTTTCTGCCCTGAGCAGCCCGGCACCCACCTGCAGAGTGAAACTACATGGAAAACGAATGCTGTCAACTATGGAGACTGCTCTGGGCCCTCCCCCTTCTCTCTGTCTCTATCTGTCAAAAACAATAAAAATAAATATTTAAAAAATAAAAAAAAAGTCATTGGTATAAACATACCATAGGAGTAAAGACAAAATAGTTTCTTGGGCTCATCTGGTACCACTGAGTGAACGAGTCACTAAGATGTGCTAAATAAAGGCTTTCAAAAGGTGTTTGACATCTAAAAATATCTTCTCAGGGGAGGCCAGGATAGCTCAACAGGTTGAGCACTTGCCTTGCAACCCTGAGGTCCAGGGATTGAATCCTGGCCCCAGCCCATACAACCCATATACTGAACTGCAGCGTGCCACTGATAACTGCCAGCATGGTGGCGAAGGTTCTGGCCTCCCATGAGGGAGGCCCCCAGTTCAGTTCTGTCCAGTGTGGCCCTGCATCCACCTGTGTAGAATGAAACTATGTCAAAAAACTGATGATGCACAACTATGGAGACTGCTCTGGGATCCCTCCCCACTTCTCTCTATATCCCTCATCTTCTCTCAAACAATAAAATACATCTTCAATTATTTTAAATAAGTAATAGAAATGTCTTCTTGAACTAAGAACATGTTACGGTTAGGGTTAAGGTTGTTTTTAAGTGGAGATATGATATAATCTTAGTTTACCACTTGTGTTGTAACAAAACACTTAAAGGAAAGTTTCTGTTTGACCTATTATAAGATGAATAGTTTTCTAAGGGTAGTCACCAAAATTATCTTTTACTAGGAAATTCATGAAACTGCTACAGGTAGTAGCATTACAACCGGTAACTAATTTCTTAAAAGTAGCAAACTATAGATTGTTTTAAATAGACCTAAACAGTTTTAATACACACTTTTAATTTTAAGAAATGAGGGAAAATATAAGTATATGCAAAAGCACCACCTTAGGGCTAAGAAAACAATCCTTTTACCTTCAAGCTACATTTTAAAGGTTTTAGTTGTGGTTGTGGTGGTGGAATTTGTTCTCTGCTTACAGAACTTAACCCACAGTCCACAATTTTACTGAACTATTTTAAAGCATGTTCTGTGTTGATCATTAAATACAAGAACTATTAAGAGAAAAATCACCCTTTCTAGTTTACTGGAGCATTTTCTAGTAAAAGAAAGACAAATAAATTTATTACAATACATGATATGTTTAAAACAGAAATATATGCAATGGAAGCACAAGCGTTAGAGTAACTGCCTTGGAGGGTCCAGGGAACATCTCACAGAATTAAGTGATACTTGAGCTGAGTCCTTCTACTCCTTCATCCTCCTCCTTTCTTTCTCTATTACATACTGAAACTTCTTTTTTGTTTAGAAACTTCATCTTTAACTTTATTTTTCTAATTTTTCATTTTTATCTTAGGTAATTTACTTCTTGAGGTTTAAACAAACAAAAGAAAAATAATGTAACCACGTATGCTTAGGAGAATTTCCACTTGTTTTGATAATTCCTAAGGGTCATAAACAACTAACAGTTTAAAAAGAAGTTACCACCAAGCTTCCCTGCCTTTGGCTTGTAGTTTTCAGTATGCGCTTGTGATTTCTTCAGTTGTCTGCAACCCTCTACTCACGTAATCAAAGACTAGACAAGAAGCTACCGGATAATCACACTCAATTCTGCCAAAAAATGAAAAGGTGGGGTTCAGAAGCAGGTTCCATCTTGTTTCACTGCTTTTACTGTGAATCCTGCACTTGTTAAGATCATCTTTCTGCTTTCACAGATATTCTCAGATGTTAGAATTCTGTGTAGCTTGGCTAAAAATAGCTAAACTATTCTACTGTCTATTGCTACCATCTGTGCATTTCTGTCAAAATTCTAATGCACACCTCCTAAACTCTGACTTAATAATATAGTAGCAGAACTTTTATTGAAAGCTTGTATACTTGACTTTGAAATGTTTTCCAAAAATGCTGATAGAACACAGATAATCAACACTTGGCTATTAAAAAATACAGAATAGAAAAAGACCAAATTTAATAGTTCAGAACTCATTTTGTTTAAAAAGTGAATTCTGGTTACATTATTTCACTGGTTACTATTTCACCTTAATCACACATCATTTCTGACATCTTTGTTAACATTATCCTCTTTTGATTTTTCTCTCAATTTAGATAATTAAAGCTTTCAGAATACCATAAACCTAGCTTTTAGAAAGACCTGTGTATCTATTAAGGGGTTCCAAGGAAGCCACAGTTAATGGAAGTTACCATCCCCTAACCTGGTAGGTCTTTACTGAATCATATGTACCTCTCTTAACTCCTGGCATTAGGCTCTTGCTGGTACAAAGTGATACTCATTTATAACAAAAAGGCAATGATTATTAAATAGATCCTGGATGATACCCTCATATTTTCCCAATTTTTAGTTAGGAGGGGAGGGGGATCATAGACATACAACAAAAGTTTCCTTTTCTTGGAAAAAAAAAATCTTAATTGCTAGATTTTAGAATAGTTGGTTTATGAAAAAGACACACATACCTGCAGATAATCTTTAAACAGACCAATGACACTCAGGGTCATGCTGAGCTTTGCCACCTCTACCCTGAACCCTCAGTGCACCTCACTTTTCCCATCTCTCTTTAATACTTAAATCCTTGCAATTCATCCTTAAACCTGATCTCTAATGCCACCTGCTTCTGTAATTGTGTCCTCAAGAAATTCTAATTATCTGCCCCACTATTATTCCCACTTGTCTTTCACCTTTCATTCCTGCATAAAGACCTAGGTTCACTATTAACAGATTTATAAAGTAAAATTCAGGTACTATATCTTTGTTAAGACTTAATATTACAGTTATAAATGATAGGGCTCCTAATTACTATAACTACAAAAAAATAAAAAAGTCCAATTTCTCAACAAGAAAAACTTGGCAAAAAAGCAATTTTAACTTTAAAATGTTTCCTTGGGAATGCTGGGATGTCTTGCAACTGCAAGGTCCAGGGATCAAATCCCAGCCCTGGCCCGTGCAAACCCACATGCTGAACTGAAGTACAACTGGTAACTGCCAGGATGGTGGTGAAGGTTCTCACTTCCCAGGAGGGAGGCCCCTGGTTCGGTTACACCCTGTGTGGCCCCACATCCACCTGTGTGGAATGAAACTATGTCAAAAACCTAATGATGTACAATTATGGAGACTGCGCTGGACCCCCTCCCACTTCTCTCTCTCACCTTTTCTCAAACAATAAAATAAATCTTAAAAAATAAATAAAATTTTTACTCTTTCTAAGAGGAATACTAAGAAAAAGTAGAACCACAGAACTTTAAAAACAGAAAAATCCTAAGAACAAATGTATAGCCACGTAATTTTTACTTTAAAAAGCATTATATGATTTAAAAATTAAAACAACTCATTTTCTAAGTCAGAACAGAGAAGCTTCAACCCAAGATCTGTCAAGAAGTGACAAAAACTGAAACGAAGGCTCCCTAAGTTTTTGAGTGCAACATAAAAAGCTCATTATGTAAGTAACCCACTTGTCCTCCACTCTTTGTATCTTCTTAGTACTCAACTACACTAGAAGGATGTCATATCCTTGGTTTTACAGCACAACTCGCAAACATTTGGGAGACATGCTAAATGTGCCTTTGCCCTTTAGTGACTTTGCTCCCAAAGCCTTTCTCTTTACAGCAAATTCTAACAGCTTTCCGTGGATTAATATATACCACTGCTCAATCACTTTCTCCCAACGATTAGGAGATTCCATAAAACACTCTATGTATTTCTATTATGAAAGTTATATTACATCAGAATTACCTGCTTATCACACAGGGTAGACATGCGAATATTTTATGGAGGAATTTTGTGAGTTTTTACTAGAGAGTATGTTGAAAATTAAGTGATAAATATTTGATTCTCCTTAGTGAAAAGTACAAAGTAAAATATTTGTCTTCTGACCAGTTATCTAAAGTGTAATAGACACACAAAAATACATATTAGGGTAATGAAAATATCCTGAAATTAGATAGTAGTGATGGTTGCAAAACTATGCACGTAGCATACTAAAAACCACTGACCAGTATATATTGTAAAAAAGTAAATCTGTGGTAGTTGAACTATATCTCAATAAAAAATACATTTTATCTAAAGCTGGGCAAATCTAACATAGGGCACAATTTAAAGGAATGATTGTATGTAGAAAACAAAACACACTATTGCTACTTCGCAGAAATGCCAACAGAAGAAAAGCCAAAACCCATTTTTTTCCTCGACATTTCATTTCAAAATAATTGGAATCTGCATGCAGCAATTTAAAATTTGCTAGGCAAATTAGCTATACTGAGCAAGAACTGCGATACTACTATTATCTGTATATTTTCTTATTAAGAAAACGCCATTAATCTATCAGTTTTGTAATTTAATAAAATCTCAGGTCAACAGGCCTTAATTAGAATACTTGGATTTATGTGCATTTTAATAATTCTTTTAAAAAATTACTGAAATTTAAAACTACATCTCTAATAAAATGTTTCTTAAACAATAGGCATTTCTTTTTCTAAACAGAAAACTATCTTTGGAGGAAAAATTATAATTAGGGCTGTAAATTTTGTTTATAAGTCATTGTGCATATTAAATCCACTCAACTAGCTAAACAAACTATTCACTGACAACCTAAGTCAGCACAGCACCAAGTTCAATGCTATCAGACCTAACTTATAACCAGCATAGAGCAGTACTGAGATAGCCCAATCCCTTTCTGTTCACACAAGCTTGTTTTTAATCACCTGTTATGAAAAACAGATATCTGGTCCTTTTTGTTAAAGATTTTTATTGTTTTTGACAGAGACAGAGAGAGAGAGAGAGACAGAGATACAGAGATAGAGACAGAGAGAAGGGGGAGGGCCCAGAACAGTCTCCATAGTTGCACATCATCGGTTTTTCCACATAGTTTCATTCCATAGGTGGGCATGGGGCTACACAGGGCAGGAACTAGGCCGGGGTCAAACTGGGGGCACTCCCCAGTTCAGCATATGGGTCCATATGGTCCGGGGCTGGGATTCGATCCTTGGTCCCTGGGGCTGCAAAGCAAGCGCTTAACCCACTGAACCATCCCGGCTTCCCCTGGTTCTTTTTTTTTAAGATTTATTTTATTGTTTGAGACAGAGAAAGACAGAGACAGAGGGAAGGGGGAGGGCCCAGAGCAGTCTCCATACTTGTACATCATCAGTTTTCGACATAGCTTCATTCCACTCAAGGATGATATTAATATATATTCAACATCCTATGCTAAAGTAACTGTTGGAAAAAATAAAAACCTACCCATCACCAGCAGTTTTGTAAGTATACAGATACCTTCCCTCAGAAACCAGACTGTATTCTACTACAAGCAAGGTATGTGGAATATAAACAACTTGTTGAGAATAATTACATATTGTGGGTGAAATCTTTTCAGTACAAAACCTCATCATTAGCATTGAATTTTTTTAAACACCACAGGAAGATTACTAAAGACCATCATCTTAAAGTACTTTACAAGTTAGCTGTGCAAATAAACTAATACTGTTTCAAGTAAAAGTATCTAAATAAAAATCTTTTTTTCAATCAACCTTATGAAAATTCTTGATGCCAGCAGGAACAGATATTATCTTCATTTCAGAGATGAGGAAAATAAGGCTCCAGGCAGATTAATCTTTTTTTTTTTTCATGAATTGGTACAATACCTATTATTATCCTGATTTACCACTTAACTAATTCACAGTTGATTTTACCAATAAAACTTCCCAACCCACAAAATATTTCTATGATCTTGTGTAGAATGGCAACTATTTTTTTAAAAGATTTTATTGTTTTTGACAGAGAGACAGACACAGAGAGAATGGGGAGGGCCCAGAGCCGTCTCCATAGTTGTACGTCATCAGTTTTCAACACAGTTTCATTCCACACAGGCGGACGCAGGGGCCGTGCAGGACAGGAGCCGGGTTGGGGGCCCCCAAGAACTGGGGCCGAACCAGGGGCCTCCCACATGAGAAGCTCACCACGGCGAGAACCGAACTGGGGGCCACACCCCACTTTCAGCATATGGATCTGCAGAGGCCGGGGCTGATTCAATCCTTGGACCCCAGGGCTGCAAGGCAAGCACTCAACCCACTGAGCCATCCCGGCTTCCCCCAGAATGACAACTATTAAAAATTTCTGGATGCCAGAGCAATTTAGAAAACAAAGAGCAGGCATCACCATGGTTTCTGGAAACATGCAAAAAGCATATGAATCTGAAGTTAAGAAATTAACAGTAAAAATCAAGTTTTTTCACACAGTCAAGAATATTCCAAAATTTCAGCCCAAATGTTCAGCCAATACTTTGCCTCAACCCGCTGTCTTGCTTATGCAGCTTACAATTTCCATCTGCCTGTGGGTGCAGAAGGTGCCCAGAGACTGAAATGAGGTACCAGAGAGTGACTAGAAGTTGTAGTCAACACATCATCCAAAACAAACTTTTTTTCTTTACTAGACAGAGGAAAAACAGTTAAGAAAAATTAGTTATTAATTTGAGAACAACAAAAAAAGAATTTAGTTATTATATTTGGAAGAAATTAGTTATTATATTTGGACAGCTGGTGGGAAAGAGGGAACCGTTTTAAAATATTAACCTGCTTATGAAGAAGAGCAGGCAGTAATCCTTGTACCAAACAATTCATTTAATAAACACTTTCAACATGTTAGTGAACTGGATCCTTCCAACCATCCTAAAAGAGAGGTGGTATTATAAACACTTACCATCTTTGAGCCTCAATTTCTTCTCTGTTAATTTGTCGATTAGTCACACTGTTAGTAAACAGGAAGACAAGATACAAATCTAGGCTTCCTAACTACAAATTCAACATTCTTTGCACTAAACCATTAAGAGCAAGGATCTGAGGACACTCCATTTAAAATATCTGCCATAATTTTACAACTACAAATACATACATGGTTATACTATCACTCACATCTCTGATGAGCCGCAAAGTCTATGGCAGGCTTACAAAACAGACTACAGTATTTGGAAATTATACATAAAGATTAAAGTCTGCTTCCTTGCAATATGTATGTAGGTTAGATAAAAACTGAGAAATCCATATACTGTCAGTGACCACATGTTGTTGGGAAGTCAACTTACCCGTTTTGAAGGACAGTGTTCATTCTTTTCATCTGTCATCTTCCCACTTCTAAGTGCTTTCCTTGGGTGCTTGATCGTTGTTTTTATGGCAGGTCGACATACATAGTTCTCCAAGTTCTTTGGAGGTTTTTTAGTTCTCTTAGCCTGAAGACCAATTTTCAATTTTAAATTTCCCTCTGAAAAGTTGGTTTCCTTCACTGAAAACTGCTGTTCTGCATCAGTCAGACCACCACCTGTTCCCGCGTCAGCGCCCCTGTCCCGACTCCACTTGCGAAGGGCCTCGTCCCCCTCGGTGCGGCTCTGGAGTGCCCCTTGTCTCCTGCTGACCAGTGTGCCAGTGCTGACGGCAGAGGGACTCTTCCTCGAAAATCCTTCGGAATCAGAACCCAATCCTAACATAGCAGTATTTCTAGGGTCCATCACAAGTATATGTTATTGCCAAGAAATCCTATGAAGATTTTACAGAACTGTGTTCCATAAAAAACAGGGATCTCCAAAACGTGCAATCAGCATCTTTCTCTGCAGGACAGACCAAAACAAAAATTTATCAGAACAGAGGCAACTACTGCTTAACGTGAGAAAACGATATCCGGGAAGGGGGACGAGGAAGTCAGGAAGAGCCCAAAATCAGTTAAAACAAATCAAAATGTAGTTCAAAATGAATTTAAATTCATTTAGTTATAATCAAATTTAAGATTTCTGAATAAGTTATTCTACAGATATCATAAACAAGCTGTAGTGGTATGGTACAAACCAATGTTTAAGAACCACTTATATAACTCAAACCAAAAAGCTTGTACAAACATAAGCCTAAGATAAAAATAATTTCATATATTTTAGCACTCCTCAGTTTCAAAGGTATATAGTTATTATACTTTAAGCTGAATAAAATCAGTTTCATTGAGGGTAAAGAATTATGTTTTGAAGCAATGCTTTTAGTGCTCTCACTGCTTTTTATAAGAGGTTATCATGTTTTTACAGTAGAACTCTTAGGCTGGAATTACCTCTGTTGTACAATTTAACTCTGAATTCATTAAAAAATATTTCTGAGCACCTACTGTGTGCTAGGCATGGCACAATACCCTTGAAATGCAATATTCAAGAAAAAGATCCAGTTCCTAAACTTACAAGCCTCACTCTCTAGTGAGAAAGACAAACATTAAACAACGAATGATTTAAAACATTGAAAACCAGAATTTTTATAAGTTTTCCTAATAGCAGTGATGCCTTGGAATTTGAACTTTATCCATCCCAGAACCCTGTTCAAGTTCCAAAACGTTCAAGTTTCAAGACGAGTGGGTGTTCAGATAAGCTACGGGCCATACAATCGATACGTCCCACACGAACAATGTATTGGAGTTCGGATTCCAAAGCAGCATTCGAATTCCGAGGCAAAATTTGCTTGAGTTTTTCATTCAGATTCCAAGTTGTTCGAGTTTTGGGGCGTTCGGATTCCAAAGTATCACTGTAGTAACCCATTGGCATGTTTCAATTCCCTAAATCTATAAAATACTTTTAAACTACCATGCCAACTTATTTTACAGTAGGTAGTATACCTTACTTGAGAATCTAAATAATTGACACAAGGCAACCCCTTTCCCACAAATAAATATCCTCAGAAAATGAGATTACCATATAATCAGAAGGCTAACTAGTAAATGTAAAACCAAAATAAAACTCACTATTCTTGAGGATCGATAGGCTAGTCTTTATTTCAAGCATATATCTGAAATAAGACCTCAGGACTAGTAAGTATCTGGAAAAAGAACATCCTACCCTTAGAAAGTTCCATGTGGGGAAGCCGGATGGCTCAGTGAGTTAAGCACTCACTTTGCAGCCCCAGGGACTGAGGATCGAATCCCAGCCCCGCCCGTGCGGACCCACATGCTGAGCTGGGGAGTGCCCCCAGTTCAGTTCTCACTGGGGTGAGACCCCGGCCCAGTTCCTGCCCTGTGCAGCCCCGCACCCACCTGTGGACTGAAATTATGTGAAAAAACCAATGATGTGCAACTATGGAGACTGTTCTGGGCCCTCCCCCTTCTCTCTATCTCTGTATCTCTCTCTCTCTCTGTCAAAAACAATTAAAAAATAAATAAAGTTCCATTTATGAAGTAGACTAGTTTTACAGTAAACTATGTGCCTTAAGACTTTTCTTTCCACAAGATTAAAAGATTCTCAAGGACAAAGACGATGTGATGTAATTGTTTTGTAACTCCCACAAGGACTGTTTAAGTAAAATATATAGTCCAATGATGAGCACATAACAAGGGCTCGATAAAAGATACAATTCATTGTTTTTGTTAACAGTAGTAACAAAAGTTTTTTAAGTTGTTACTCAACAAATACTGGCCAGCTGACTAGACCTTTTAGTTTATTCCCAGGCTATTCATTCTCACAACTGAGTGTCTTCCAATCAGTTCACTCTGACAATTCTTATTGTCTAGCACTTCATATTAATACTTCACAATGGCATTCAAGGCTTTCACAATCTGGCTCTAACTATTCAAACTTGTTCATCCTTACCGGTACTTCCTAATACATATCCCCTAGGATTTAGTCAATTCAGTTTTCTTACCATCCCTAACAATCATGTTCATTTCTTCTACTGTGCCATGTACTTTCTTTCCCTTTAAAAGTACAAAGGTAAAAAAAAAAATAAAAAATACAAAGTTCTATCTTCCCCATGATGGGTTCTCAATCCTGAAATTTAAAAGTATGGAAACCAAAAAGTCTTTTCTTAAGTCACTAATGACAAAACCTGATGTGAACCCATTTTTGTCTTAATTACCACAATTTCTGTGAGTAGTCACACATTTCAATGCTAAAATATTAATGTGTTTGAATAAGTAGTACTCTAAACACCAACGTTGAAATAACCTAATCTACATTATGCTATCTTTCGAAAAACAACAAAATTTTTGATGATGAATTGAGGAGCTACAGTTAAACTTGCAATGAATCATAATTTGGTTAATAAGTTTATTTTTGCTCCACATTTATCAGCTACATTACCAAGCAGACTGTAATTAAAATGTAAGCTTCATGAGGGTAGGGACCTCTTCTGGCTTGGTCACTACTACATCCTGGCACCTGGAACAATGACTATTATATATTTTAGTGCCCAACAAATACTTGAATGAATCCTTTTTTTTTTTTAGATTTATTTTTATTGTTTGACAAGAGAAGGTGAGTGAGAGAGAACTGGGGAGGGCCCAGCGCAGTCTCCATAGTTGTTCATCATTAGTTGTGACATGGTTTCATTCCACACAGGTGGATGTGGGGCTGTGCAGGGTGGAAACCAAGCTGGAGGCCTCCCACATGGAAGGCGAGAATCTTCACCACCATCCCAGCGGTTACCAGTTGCACTGCAGTTCAGCATATGGCTTTGCACCGGCCAGGGCAGGGACTGGATCCATGGACCTTGTGGTTGCAAGGTAAGCACTAAACCTGCTGAGCTAACCTGGCATCCCGAATGAGTGAACCTAAAGACCCCTATAACTTGTTTGGCATGTAGAAAATGTTTCTCTTTTTTTTTTTAAACATAACTTCATCTTGTATTATAAATGAGAAACCTATATACAAGTTTTTTATTATTGTATGCACTGCATTTCATACAAGTGGTTTTCTGTAATCTTACTAAAATATTTTAATTGCACTAGTAACAAGTTCAAAGTCATATCTTATGCCACTTCTGTCTCTGTACTGTTTAAGCTGGTCTAAGAAAAACAATCATGTTCACCAATCTCACTTTATATCGCAGACTAACCTCAAGTGGCCCTTGGTGCTGTAACACATTTCCCTAATCTCTTCACTCCACCACTCTCCTAGACAACTATTTCATATCATCTCCACTCCAATCTGATGATGGCAACAGAAACAATCAGAAGGAAATGCCACAAGCTCCTACCACGTATCTACCCATTTGCCTATCTGTTCCTATAATCTGCCTTCCTATCATAACATATAAATTGTCTCTACTACCAAGCCCTCCACTTGAGAGCTAAATCCTGTCCCTGTTGCCTTCTCAGAAGTATTATTCAGGAAACTATCCTTTTTTTTCCCTCACATCATCCATTTTTCACCTTTCCTCTATATTATGCAATCAGCACAAACTCCTCTTGACCTCCACCAGCTTTCTTTCCATTTCTTCAACAAAACTTCCTGAAAGGGTTGTCTATACTCCCCATTTTCAAATCCTCATCTTTTCTTTTTCTCTTAAACATGCCAATTACCGGTACACTTTCACCACCAGCTCTGCACATAAACTGCTGGTCAAAGTCACCAATGTATGCTAAGTACAAGGATCCCTTCTCAGTCCTCTCATCTCACCTGACCTATCAACAGAATCTGCTACAGCTGAGCAGCCCCTTCATGTCTTCACTGAACCTCCAGGATCCCTCTATGGATTCTCCTCTCTTATTACTTAGTCCACCTCCATCCATCTCCTGTTCCAGTTCTTTTTCTCCTGGAACTCTAAATACTGGAGTGCCCCAGAGCATCTCTTCCCTTTCCTATCTACACTCACTATCTAAAGGACCAAATTTAACCTTTTGGATTTAAATGCCAACTAACACTGATGATTAACAAATGTCTCACCAGATAGAGACTAGCTGAGACCTCTTCCTGGAACTCCGGACTCATATGTCTGAGTGCCTACTTGATACACTGACTGGATGACTAGTAATGAGGCACTTCAAGCTTAGTATGTTTAAAATCGAGTCATCTTCGTCCCCACATCTGTTCTTCCCAGAGGCTTCCTCATCTCAATAAATGCAACTCCAACCAGAAATATTTAGGGCAAAACTTTCTAATCACCCTTGATTTCTTTTTTTTTCTAATGCCCCACATATCCATTTATAGTGACCAAGTGTTCCTTACCTTCCAAATATATGCGGAATGTATTAATATAATCACATAATCAGTGAGAATCTATTTTTCACTAATTTGATCCAGGTCATAATATCTCACCTTGACTATTGTGACCACCTACCTGGTTCCCTGCTTCAGCCCTGTGTCTCTTTACAAAGTCTTCTGAGCTCAGCAGCAGGATGGTCCTTCTAAAGCCTATGTCAGATCATCAGTCCTCTGCTCAGTCTATTCAATGGCTTCCCATTTCACTTCAAGTAGAAGCCAAAGCCCTTACAGCGGTCTAAAGGCCCTATTTAATCTGTCCTACAATCCCCTCTACCTCTCTTCCATCTCATACCAGTCTCTCCATTTAGTTCTAAAACGGGGAGATGTGGTCTCCTCCTTCTGTTTCTCAAATACAATAAAAATCCTCCTTTCTCAGGGCCTCTGCAGTTACTGACTAAAACACCCTTTCCCCAGGTAATTGCATGGTTTGTTCTTTTCCTTCCTTCATGTCTTCGCCTAAATGTAACCTTACAGAAGAGTCTTTCCCTGACAGTCCTTTATAAAATAGAAAAACACCCATACCACCACCCCCTTCTCATACTTTATCCCATTTTATTTTTCCCTACTGCTCTTCTGACTCACTGTATGGTGGACAATATATTTATTATCTGTATCTTTCCACTGAAATGTAAAGTCCACCAGGAACTGGATTTTTGTCAGTTTAATTCAAAGCAGTACCCCCGCACCTAGAATATTACTTGTCACTGTTCAATAAATATCTGAATTAATTTCATGGCTTATGTGGGTTATATCTCACTGGCTTTAATTTGTTCTTTTTCTAGTTTTTCTTTTCTCTCTTCTTCCTTGTTTCTTAATTTCTAATGTCAATCAAGGGTTTCATGTTACTGATGATGAACTGATGGGTCTGCCATGTATTTTTTTGGATTGGTTATTAAAACAAATCCTCTATGGAATAAAAATAATTTACACAAAACAATTGCTTTTACATCCACTATGCACAAGTATATAATTTTTAATTTTGCGACCATTTTTTTGTCATAATGAAAACATTCCAGAAGTCTTTATATTTATAAAATCAAAATAGAATTTCAGTATTTCTTCCAAAGAGTTTTTTTTTGTTTTAGACAGAGAGAGAGATACAGAGACAGAGACAGAGAGAAGGGGGAGGGCCCAGAACAGTCTCCATAGTTGCACATCATTGGTTTTTCCACATAGTTTCATTCCACAGGTGGGAGTGGGGCTGCACAGGGCAGG
>PVKE010023194.1:0-24870 GCA_004027555.1 Craseonycteris thonglongyai
TTTCAAGGAGTTCCTTTTGGTTCTGCTCTAGCTTCTCAATTTTATTGGTAAAGTACTCATTTTGCTCAGAAAATTTCTTGTTGAGGTCATTTAACTGTGTCTGGGTACTTTGCCAGCATTGAGTGAGCTCTCTGAGTGTCTTGATTAATGCAGCCCTGAATTCTGTTTCACTTAGATTTGATTCCAAGTGTGCAAGGTCTTTTACTAAAGAATGCCCCTGATCTTCTGGAGGGGCTTTGGATTCTGAGGTGTGCATTGTGTTTGATGTGGTTCTTTTTGCTTTACACATGAGTATGTTTTCCCTCGGGGGTTTGTTTATCAGATGGGCTTCTCTTTATTTTTTCTTTTGTGCTCAATTGTGGGAGAAGGAGATTTTGGGAGAGTGTTGGGAGAAGCAGACAGCTTCTGTGTCCCGGGGCACTTCAGGTTGCTTTCTTAGCTGTTAGATAGCAGGGTAGTAAAGGTGTGGCCAGGGGTGGGGGCATGTGAGTAGGAGCTAGGGCAGGCTTGAGACACAATAGCAGATTCCTCTTTCAGCAGTGGGGCTGGTGATTTAGTGTGGGCGGGGTGCAGGAGCTCTGGTCTTTCTCTCCTCCACCTGGCTGCCCCTCCTTCAATTGTGTCTGTGAGCCTTGCCCGCAGGGCAGCGCTTGGATGGGCTGGGGTTTGGCAGAGTCCCTGGTCGGCTGCACAGTCCCGCGTGCAGGCAATGATGCCGCGGCGTTCCGGTCAACAGCCCAGTTGCGTGCAAGGGCAGCAGTGCCCCAGCGGCCTGGTGGACAGGGCTCCGAAAGCCGGTCTTATGCGCATGCAGTGGATCTGCGGTGGCCTGGTGAGCAGGGCGCCGAAAGCCCTGTGTGCACAGGCCATAGCTCGAGCAGCAGCCGCTCTGTGCTCCCGGCTCTGTTGAGATCGCCAGATTCACTCCAAGCACGTCCAATGCAGCTATGCCCACTCAAGCCCCAGCCCTCACTCCAAGAGCCCTGTCCTCAGAAGGCGCTCCTTCACAGTGAATCTCCTCCGTAAATCAGGGGTGCTGAGCTGTTGTGGGCTGGTGCCCTGCTCTCACCCCGCCCGCCGGGAAGTGCAGCCGCCCTGCTCCACAGTCCCTGTTCCACTTTAGGCTCTGTGATCTGATTAGGGCACTGTATACTGTCCCTTGAGTTCGGATGTTAAATTGTCCACAGTCTTGTGGGGCTTCCACGCTCCCTTGGTCTCAGCTTCCAGCCCACCCTCCATCCAGCTCCACTTTGACCATGGTCCCCCAACCCCCCTTTGTTTTTGCCAGCCCCGGGCCGCGCTCCGAGTCTCTGTCCCCGAACCACTTCTTCCCTTTCCCTCTCCCGCTCTCCCCTTTTTCCTGTAACCTTTGGGTGTTGTTCTGCGTTGTGTGGTTCTCTTAGTTGAGGTTTCTTCTCAGGGTTTCCCCTGTGGATTCTCCTCTGTTCACAAGTCCCTTCCCAGGCAGTTATTGGCATTCTCCTCTCATGCAGCCATCTTTTTTTCCCTTCTTGGACTTTATGGATGAGGAGGGAATGATTTTTGAGTCTGGAGACATTTTTTTTGTGGGCTCAGCAAGTCATTAGGTCTGTGTCACTGGGACACATCCTGCTATAATTATATACTTTTATGCCAGAGTAGTAAAATATTGGCTTCAATAAGATCACAACAAAGCTCAGCATTACTTGATTTATGACTCTGGGCAGGTCATTTTACCTGAGTTTTAACTTCTTTGCCTGTAAAATGCAGCCACCTAAAGACATCACCAGTATTGTTGCAGGGACCAAATTAGAACAAGGGAAAACACTTTGAAAGGAGTAAGTATTATGTGACCAGGAGGTAGGATTATTAGTTATTTGCATTTTGCCAGATCACATCAGTTACAATCCAAACAGTTACTACAGTGTCTGCTTAGTCCTGCTGAGTGAGAGCCTTGCAGGGTTGTCAAAAGATACTAGAATTAAGGCTTATGCACATAGCTACTTCTGGCCCCCACAGTTACACATGTTTTTTCCTGTCCCTGGTGAGGGACCCCTCCCTGCTGGAGTCTCCTCCTAAGTCCGTTCTTTCCCCAAGTAACTTCCACCCTCTATTTAACTTTTCTCTTTCTTCTTCCCATGTGTCCCCTGGCCCATTGACCACCCCTCCCTTTGCCTCTGGCCCTCTGTTCTCATCACCCTCTCCTCTGTCTCACTCTTGTTGCCAGCTTCTCATTGCTCACCCGCTCCCTCAGCCACTCTTCTCTGCACATCCTCTTCCCCTTCTTTCCCGCTGATCCAGCTGAAGGCCCCTTCCAGCCAGGAACCCTGGGCTCAGCCTCTCTCCTTCTCAGCTATTCCTGGCCACTGGCATTTCAAGTGGTGCTTGGCTCAGATTCTCACCATCAGAAATTTTCTCAAGTGCACATGATTGGGAGGCCCAGGGGGTGGGGCAAGACCAGTGTGGCACCATAGTGCCTGAGAAATAGGAAGATCTGATTTTTCTGGGGCTCACCAAGGATTTTTTTGGTACTGTACCACCTGCTTTGGGCACACCTCCCATCTTTCCATCTCCTCTTGAACTGGTTTGGGTTGGTTTCTCCTTCACACCCTGACGTTGAGACGAATTATGGCAGGCACAGATCAGACAGGTGGGACCCAGTACCCATCGCTGACAGCATCCTCCATACTCATGCTCTCTACACAAAAGAACTGTTAGAATTAAAGTGATTATTTGAGGAGTGCCTGGAATATGCTGATAGTAAAAATGTACTTCCACAGCATCAGTAATATTTGCTCCCTTAAAGGCTCAAAATTTACCTCCCAAAGCAGACCATCTGGTGCTGGATTATTCAATAGTAAAACTAAGCAGAGGCCCAGAGCACTTCCCAGTAAAGATTACACTTTGAACACAGGCATAAAATTTTGCTTTGTTTTTAAACTCCATTAAAATTACAGTAAAGGAATTCACCCCCCCACCTTCTTAATGCAGTGTTTTCAATATGAGTGAAAGTGAGAGGAAGTTAGGCAAAAATGTATAATGTGTCCCCATCTTCCATGCTCTATTATCCCTCTGGCAGTATGCTGAGGGTTGCCCTGATTCCTTAACTGAGTTTAAAGGGATTTAAAAAAAAAAAAAATTTTTATTTATTTATTTTTATTTTTGACAGATTTTATATATATATATATATATATATATATATATATATATATATATATATATATATATATATATATACACACACACACACATACAGAGACAGAGAGAGAATTGAGCTGGGAGAGCTCCCAGCTCAGCACATGATTCCGCATGGGCCGGGGCCAGGATTTGATCCCCGGTCCCTAGCGTTGCAAAGTGAGTGCTCAACCCACTGAGCCATCCCAACCTCCCTGAATTTTTTTTTTTTTTTAAATATATTATTTATTTATTTATTTATTTATTTATTTATTTTTGACAGGGAGAGAGAGAGATACAGAGACAGAGACAGAGACAGAGAGAGAACTGAAATGGGGGAGCTCCCAGTTCAGCATATGGTTCCTCACAGGCCGGGGCCAGGGCCGGGACCCGATCCCCGGTCCCCGGCGCTGCAAAGCGAGCGCCTAACCCACTGAGCCATCCCGGCTTCCCTGGATTTTTTTTTAAGGCATAAAGTGGAAAGATGCGATGGCTCAGCTGGTTGAGCACTCACATTGCAAGCCCGGGTCTGAGGATCGAGTCCCGGTCCCAAGGATTGAGTCTCAGTCCCGGCCCTGGCCCCAGCCCATGCAGACTCATATGATGAACTGGGGTGTGCTTCCCACCCACTTTTCACCCCAGTTTGGTTCCCACTAAGGTAAGCTTCCAGTGTAGGAGGCCCCGGTTCCACTCCCACCTGGGTGAGCCTCTCATGTGGGAGGCCCCCAGCTTGTGGGGAAATGCCTCCCATGAGGGAGGCTCCCTCCCTGGTGCCAGCCCTGCATGGCCCCACTCCCACTAGTGGAATGAAACTATGTCGAAAACTATGTACAACTATGGAGACTGTTCTGGGCCCTTCCCCTTCTGTCTCTGTCAAAAACAATAAAAATAAAACCTAAAAAAAGATAACATTTTCAAAATATTGGCAAAAAACTTTCCCAACCCAGATTTATATACCTGGCCAAACTATGAATTCAGTGTGAAGGTCGAATTAGACATATACAGACATGAAGTTATTAAAAATGTACTTTCCATGCATCCTTTCTTAAGAAGGTGTTAGAATATGCTAGGGCCAGGACTAAGGTAAAGTGAGTGAGGTGCTTTTATGTTTGGGGTGTAAAATTAAAAGGGGCATCAAAACATTTAGTGATTAAGATAAAATTTAATGCAATACTTAAAAGATAAAATTAATGGAAAGAATCCATGATGAACAAAACATCAAAATATTAAATTAAGACAGGATCTAGCAGGATTGGGTTAAGGTGAGATAAGGCCAAGTCATTCAAGTGCAGGTTGGATCCTGTCTTTATTAAACAGTTTGATATTCTGCTGATATACAGGTCAGTCCTATGTAACATGGGACAGGATTATATAGGGACACGAAAACAAGGAGGTATCACTGGGAACCACAATAACAAAAACTACATTATGATTTTATTAGGTAGAAAGAGGGTATAGGAGTGTGTGTGCCTGGTAGGCTGGTGGTGAAAATGAGAATTAAACCCTAATCTTCTATGGCAGGTAGTCAATATATAATACTGCCAAACAGAATAACCAAGAAATGATATTAGCATGTTATTAAAAGATTGGGAAATAAATGATAAAAAATGAATACTTAAAAGATTTGAAAGTGATGGGGAGGGGGGAGGGGCAAGGAGCAATGCAGGGAGCTAGAGACTGCTATTTGTCTTAATGTTGTAGAATTAGTTGATTCTTTAAACTATGTGAATATACAACTGATAAAATTAAAATAAATAAATCATTGTTCAACATATCAAATAAAAGACTCTGAAGTATGTATCATGGGGAAGACTGAAGTTTATCGGGCTTCTTACACAATGCTATGATTCAGTATTATTTTTACTTTGGATTTTATATGAAGGTGGGTGCTAAATCGTTTCATTGCTAGAGCCTCTAACAACCTTCCTGAGCATGATCATTTTCAGGGGGAGACAACCTCTCTGTCTCATGTAACCCTTACAACTACATCGCAAGGCATGAAATAGCCTCAGGATGAGATAAACTGACCCGTCAGAGTCGGTCACTTCAAAGTTAGGAAGTGGCATTGGGGTAGTCTGGGCACTAACTAGATCCTTCTGCTGAGGGGACCAGTGTTCATACCAGGAAACTGGTGCTAGCTTCCTAGACTGTAGCTGCATAATGGTCCCCTCTGGCCAGATTGTTGGTTTTGCTGTCTAGATCTGGTTTACCCTGTATCACTATTCCAAGTTGGTGGCTTCAGCTGTTCCCTGACACAAGTGAGGGCCCTTCAAGTCCCTGACTGCAATATCTACAAAATCTGTGCTTAAAACCAGATTTCCTGCCTCAACCATCTCATTGCTCTTATGTTTGCTTTTCTGAGATAAACTTCAGGCCACACATCTAGGCAGCCTGAGGGCTGAACTTCAAATGCCCTGAAGTACTGTGATAGGACTGAGTGTAGAATTAGATATACAAGGGATGTCTGGAAAATATCCAGCCACAAATGCCTCTATTTTTCATATTATATGGCTGGATACTTTCTGGACAGCTCTCATATATAGACACGAAGTTATTAAAAACTGCTTTGGGTGGGGCCAATATTGCTAAAATTGGAAGGATTTGGGAGTTATCTCTGGTTTGAGCAAGAAAGGCTTTTTTTTCTACCTACCCACAAACCGAGTTTCCCCTGGAAGTCTCTGCCCTTGTTCAGGTGGGGCACTTGCCCATCCTAGCCCATGTGCGGTATTGCAGCTCTGTTCCTTGGGGTCATATATCCCAGCTGGGAATATCTTGTGTTTCTGCCTTTCCCACATTGCTCAAAGCCCACTTGTTTACCCTGGAAATTGGACAGCTTTATCACTCAAACCTGCCTTATCGTTCAAGTGCACTTTCCTCAAGAGCCACTGCATGTCTTATCTCTCCATCTTTGTATGCCCAGTTAGGATTCTGGAGCCCAAAACTATTTGATTAAGACAAAGTGCTGTTTCAATGAGCCTAATTGGTTAACTATTTCCTTCCCTCATGATGTGGCTACATGGCTGGGTTAGAATTCTGTTTCTAAAAGACCTGGCCCTACCAAGAGGTAGGTGCTAATCTTTGTTCATGGTCCTAGTGATGGAGCAAGAGTCTGGCTTACCAAGTGCTCCCTAAGGTTGGTGGATGGTAAAGAGGCTCAGAGAATGTGGTGGGGCCAAAGGACCAGTGCTAGACTCTGCAATAAGGGGTGCCATTTCCAAGAAGGCCCCACCTCTAGACATTATATCCTAGTGACAAAGCTTTGATCCCTGTGGCCTGCTGTCTTCTCCACCCTTTCTTCTTGCTTTCCATCCTTCCCACCTGTCCTCTTCCAGAGGTAACTCAAAGGCACCAAGTCTTTCCATAAAGCTTTATCTGCTCCCCTCTAGTCAGGTCTGAATAACCAGAGTGTATGGTCATCTAACACTCTGGCTTGAGTCGTTTGTGAGGGGCACCAGTTTCTGGTCTAAGGTCCTCCTTTGTGCATATTTACTGGGACAGCTTTCCTTTTCTGGTTTGTACTCATATCAGCCAGAGTTTCTGAGACTTAGGCAGGAAACTTTCTTTCCTGGAAGGTTTGAGGGTGTGAGTTGTCCAGGACAGCTGATTCACCTCCTATTATTTTATGGAGATGAATCTCCAGGGGATGGGGATGCTAGAACTGGGTTTTGTGAAACGATCTAAGCCTGAGGGGCTATGGACTTACCTGTTCTACTTTGAGATCTGGGAAGAGTCCTGAATGGTTCCAAATTGTTCCCAACTCCTCAGCCCTGAGTGACCCCTCTGGGAGATCAAAGTCAGGACAGATAGAATGAAAAGAGCATGGGCTTTGGAGTCAGGCAGACCTCCCACTATAGAACTAGCTCAGAGTGGTCCTATTCTGTTTAACCAGATACTGAGTTGTTTTATAGAGGCAACAAATCAAAGACACAAATCATGCAGCTGAAATTTGCACAGAGGAGAGAACTTTGACCTCTAGCTGCACCCAGAACCAAGTCTCACTTCTGCCCCTGCTCATGAAACCAAAGGAGCAGGACATAACAAGAACTTGAACACTGGAACCCTCTCAGAAGCCAAGGGTCTGTTGTCCAGGAAGATGAGGTGTTGATGCTCCTTTACATAAATGGCCAAGTTCAAGGTCCTCCAAGTGAAACTTTACCCACCAGCAATTTCACATACTTGTTTCCCCTAACCCCCAAAAACCTTTAACCTAGTTCAGCAAGAAAGATGAATTTGGGGTACCATTAGGTCTCTCATCTTCTTGATTGGCACCTTCTAAATCAATAAACCGTTCTTTACTCCAAACTCTGACTTTTTGAGGCTTGACCTGTCTGAAGCATTGGGCACATAAACTTTGGTTTGGTAACAGACCTGGTTCAAATTCTGACTCTATCATTTTCTAACGCCATCTCCTTGGAGGTCCCAAGCCTTCCCTTGGACCTGGAGTTCTGCCCCCCTCAGCTAGGGGTGGTCTTCTGTCTGTAGAGGGCCTCATTTCCTGGTGCTGCTCCTTTGTGGCTGGTCTTGAGATAATCTCAAGTCTAACTCTTCTTATGCTCTGTGCCTGGTACAATAATAAGCAGTTTTGAGCTTTGATTTACTCAATTTTCAAATGGCAGTGTGCAGTTATCATTCTCACATCAATTACGGTGTGTGTGTGTGTTTCCACAGCAAGCACCAACATTATTCAACTGCATTCTGACATTATCTACCAAAGATAGTGTCAGATTCCAGATTAAAGGCTCAGTCTTACAAGACTGCCCTCACCCCTTAGATTCCAACTACAAGTCCAAATCATCACCCATGCTTCTGACTAACCTGCTATAGATTGGAGGTTCCCACAAATCCCCTTCTTGGGTTTTATTAATTTGCTAGAGTGGGTCACAGAACTCAGAGAAACATTTTACTTACTAGGTTACCAGTTTATTATAAAAGTATATAGCTCTGAAACAGACAGATGAAAGAAATGCTGAGGACAAGGTACAAGGAAAGGGCGTGGAGCTTCCATGTCCTCTCTAGGCACACCACTCTCCCCCAAATCTCCATATGTTTACCGACCAGCAAGGATCTTCAAACCCTGTTCTTTAGGGTTTTATGGAGGCTTTATCATGTAGGCATGATTGATTAAATTATTGATTATTGTGGTATTGATTCACCCTTCAGCCATTCTCCATTCTTTGGAGGTTGGGGAGTGGGATAGAAAGTTCCAACTCTGTAATCACAAAATTGGTTCCTTTGGCAACCAGCTCCCATCCTTAGGTGATCTAGAGGCTTTCCAAAAGATAGCTTATTAACATAACGAAAGACACATTTATGGTTCTCTACACTTTGAAAATTTCAAGGGTTTAGGGGATCTGTGTCAGGAATAGGACAGGGATGAAGACTAAAATATTTATTATAAAAATCACAATATCACAAAAGTTAACATAATTATTCCTGCTTTACAGCTGAGACTGAGACTTACTGAGATAACTTGCACAAAATCATGCAACTTTTAAAAGGCAGCCTGAAAGAATTAAGAAGAACATCTGACCTCACTTATAGGTGGAATATAAAGCTGAAAGTAACAAAGACACAGAGACTCATGGACACAGTCAATAGTTTGGTGGTTACTTGAGGGTAAGAGGGAGGGAGAGTGGGAGGGGAGTTGGGACAGGGTACCAGATATATGGTGATGGAAGGAGAGCTGATTCTGGGTGGTGAGCACATAGTGCAATACATAGATGATGTAATGTAGAATTGTACACCTGGAAATTATGTAATTGTTACCAACCAATGTCATCCCAATAAATTTAACAATACAAAAATAAAAAATAAAAAATAAAAAAAATAAAATGAAAGAAAAGGCAGGACCATTGGAACCCAGGTCTTCAAGGCTTGAAAGAAGGCAACACAGCATAACGGAAAGAGAAAAAACTTTGGAAGCAGATACCTGAGCTTACTTCTTGCCTCCAATCTAGCTACAAGACCTAAATTTCTCAACTTCAGTTTTCTCTTCTGTCAAATGAAATGTTCTGTACAAGAGTTTTGAGAATGAAATGAATTGGTGTATATAAAACGCCTGTCACACATGTAGCACCGAAAAGCATTAGATTTCACCACCACCCCTCTATTACCCCCAGGCCCAGGCTCAATCATCTTCCCACTGCATCAGGCTGTTCCCAGTCCAATATGGGAAATCAGGCAGGGACACCTTCTATCAATTACTATGATAGAAGGGAGAAAGCAGTAAGTATTGTACAAGCACTTGAGCTCTGCTAGGATGGCCAAACAGCACATGGAGGCAGTGCTATTAAATCTAGACCTGAAATGGACAGAGTTGTATACCTGGAACCTATGTTATTTTTTACTAACCAATGTAACCCTAATAAATTTAACAATTAAACAAATACATTACTGGGGAAGCCGGGATGGCTCAGTGGGTTAAGCGCTAGTTTTGTAGCCCTGGGGACCAAGGATTGAATTCTGGCCCTGGCCCGTGAGAACTGTGCTGAACTGAGGTGTGCTTCCCATGTGGGAGGCCCCCAGTTCAGTTCTTGGCCCCCGGGTTGGCCCCTGGCTTGCAGGGGCATGCGTCCTACTTGGGAGGCCCCCAGCCTGGTTCTCGCCCTGTGCGGCCCCTATCCACTTGTGTGGAATGAAACCATGTCAAAAAGCTGATGATGTACAACCATGGAGACTGCTCTGGGCCCTCCCACTTCTCTCTGTTTCTGTCTCTCTCTGTCAAAAACAATAAAATAAATCTTAAAAACAAAACAAAACATTATTTAAATTTTTATTTATTTATTTATTTTTGACAGAGAGAGAGAGAGAGAGAGAGAGAGAGAGAGAGAGAGAGAGAGAGAGAGAGAGAGAGAACTGAACTGGGGAGCTCCCAGTTTAGCATATGGGTCTGCACGGGCCGGGGCCGAGATTTGATCCCAGGCCCCCAGCGCTGCAAAGTGAGCACTTAACCCACTGAGCCATCCCGGCTTCCCAAAATACATTATTTAAAATAATGTTTTTTTCACATTTCAAGAAGACAGAAGCCTTCAGAGATTCCATGGCTAGCAACTAGATAGAACATAGGATAGGATGATAGATATGTATATATTCCACAGACTGAGGAGCTGCACAATATGTGAAATGGAGTTATTCAGGCCATGCCTATATATGTGCTCGGTTCCAGGCAAGCTCCCCACCCCCATAGTACCTAAACTCATCCTCCAATCTTGAGGCTAAACTGAGCCCTACTTCACTGGGCTCTTCACTGCCATCTGGTGGTCATGAGGAGCCCAGGCCCAGCTGCACGGGCTGACAGTGGGGCAGTCTCATCAAGGTTGCATCTCCTTCAAAGGGATGGTAACGATGGTGGGATCGGGGCCTGGGAGGGCTGTGAAGCCTCGGGGCAGCCCAGCTTTCACCTTCTGGAAAAATTGGTATGTAGAGAAAGGCCCAATATCTTGCCTTCTGTTTCTCAGACCTCCTGTGATTCTATTTTTAACTAGCACTGTCCTGGCTGACAGCTTGAAACAACTCCCTTTTTCTCCTTCCTCCTGCCTCTTGCAGTCCAGAGCTCCATAGGAAGGGATGGGAGTTGCCTCAGTGTTGGTAAACAAACAGAAGACCCACTCTCCTTCCTCACTGTCCTTCCCTCCATCCAGCCTTTGTCTAGTTTAGTTAGAGGGTAGATTTTAGAAGCAAAATGAGGATTAAATTTTCAAGCTTCTCACTCCCACAGGCCTCTTTGAAGGGCCTGGGCAGTATCCATCTGTAATTCTGTATTTTTTCTTTAAAAAGGACTCCCAATTTCATAAGGTCCAGGCGCCACAAAACTTGGGTCTGCCCCATGATAGGTGTGGCTCCTTTCCCACGTCTAGCTCAGTGTCTACTTCAGTAGGGTTATTTCTGTCTTGCTCTCATTTATTTTATAATATTGAGCAGTTTTATCTCCTGCTCTGGCTCTTAGTTTGCCCATCTGTTACAAAATGAAGTGCCAAAAAGCCCTTTCCCAACATACATCTCTGACTATCCATGTATGTCCCCTGGGTGAGGCAATCTGTTATTCCTTGTTGGTCATTGTGTATGTGGAGGAGTGGTATTACTCTCTCCACCTCTCTCTGGGGCTGAGCAACTGGGCTCTGGGACTCCTGTTCAGGTTCAGCCTCACCCTCGCTCTCCTATGCCCTTTTGTCATTGCTGACCAGTAAGGATGTTTCCATGGGGCAGAAGCTTGGCCAGGTTCTGCTACCAGAGAAGAGTGCACTAAAGGGGCCCTAATCTTTAATGAACTTTGTACCTTCTGTACTCATATATCTGTCGTGGTCTGACCTCTGGTGTTATAAGCACACATTGAATAAACCGAGTCTCATTATATAGAGCTTCCTTTTTATCTTTTCATCAACTTCTCAATAAGTATCTATTAATATAGAACCGTAACAGTGGAATGACTTTAGGAAAATGTATTCAGGACTCATGATGTATTATGGGTATCCCCTCTCCCAGACTCACCCCATTCCCAGATACTGTGACATTGGTATGTAGATGGGTCTGTGATAACAACCCAGAGAGAATACACACAGCCTTATCTAGCCTGAGACCATGGGCTTTTTGACAGGGGGTCATGACCTGACAGGGAAGATCACAAAACCCCATGCCTCCTTATCTGGCAGCAAAGATTCCAGAAAGGAAGTTTGGGAGAAAGCCAAGTCATTTATTATTTCTTGAAGAGGTCAGGTGAGGAAGGAGTGGGCAGGGACATCAATCCAATTAGTATTTAGTTGGGAAGGAATGAAGAGACTTTTCGGCACAAAATAGCCTGTTGGTCATGGAGGTGTGAGGTTAGGTTGGTATTTCCAGTGCTGATTGGGGAAGGGCACTGCTGAGGTCAAATTGGGGGTGGCCCGGAGCATCTCAGGAGTCAGCTTGTACCAGGCTCCCAAACCCTAAAATATCAGTGCCATTACTATGTGTGTGAGACACACATTCCCACTGTGCAGGGACAGTTCATTGCTAGGGATGCTGCATCTGGGTATGTCCAAGGTCAGTGCCATGTTACATGTGCCATGTCAGGAGGAGGCCTCGTTTCCTGTGTGGGGTCCAGTTTGTTTCCTTTGTGTCAGGTAAGCCACCTTTTCCTGTTCATTGAGTTTAGTCATGCTGTTGGATGTCAGTGTCTTGTGTCAGTTTTGGTGTGTCTCTTATGTGTCTCAATGGGCCAGAGCTTGTAGGAAATGGTCTGTCCCCACCCCCACCCCCCCACACCCGTCAGCCAGAACCCAGGGTGCTGATGGTGGTGTAGCTCAGCCTGGACAGTGAAGCAATGGAGGGGGTAGGAGGGTCCTCATCTGGAAGAGGCCTGGGGTGAGCTCGTGGAGGCCGGGGACAGGAGCGGACACATGTGTCAAGACAGGCCTGGCGGAAGCGATGGTGCATGAAGCAGTAGACCAGGGGGTTGACACATGCTGAGGCATAGCTCAGTAAGTGGATAAAAGAGATGGGCGCGCCCGAAAGGGCACGGTGGGCACCAGGGCCATCGAAGGCACGCCACGTGTTGGCGCTGTACACTGGCAACCAACAGAGGAAAAACAGCACGACAATCACCAGCAACATGCGCACCACACGCTTCTTCGCCAACAGCTTGGCGTGGGCCGGCCGGGGGCTGAGTCCTGGCCCAGGAGTGGGCGTGGTCAGCGCAGACAGTTCCAGTGCAGGCCGGGAGCGTGGAGGCTGCACGTAACAGCCGTCGCCATCCTCGCCAGCCAGCCCGGTCCACGGCCGGCAATGCCCATTTGGGTGGGCAGGACCTGAGCACAGACGGTGGACGCTCAGAGCAGATGGTTGAATTGTCGCAACCTCCAGCCCAACCCACAATGGGCCCCTCCTTTCCAGCCTCTCTTCTTACTCACTGCTTTCCACCCCCCCTGCGCTAGGCCCTGCCCCGATCCAAAGCGCCGCCCCTTTTGGATTTCACCCACCTGGTCCTTCCCCACCTGGTAGCCCTCCTTGGCTTCGGACTCGGCTCTGGTTCTCGTTGCCACTGTCCCCGTTAAAGCGAAGCCCTAAGTAGAGCTCGCGGGAGATAAGCCCGTAGGCCACGGCCATAACCACACCGGGGATGAAGAACAAGAGCAGGAGCAGCAGTACTGACCTGGAAGCAGAGCACAAACCAATCATGCGGTTCTCTGTCCAGCTGTAACCACAGAGGGAGGAAGAGCCAAGGATGGATTTTCTAGGGCTGGTGATCAGGCCCTAGAGGTAGCAGTAGGATTTGGGGAGGGTGGATGCTGCTGGGAAGGGCTAGAAAACTGCAGTGGAGCCCCAAATGGGAATCCCAGGGAGATGGGTGTGGAAAGGAAATTGGAGTGGCAACTCTTGGAGCAGCTGAAGGAAGATTCTGGGGAATGGTTCTAAGCATCTGATGGAGATGGAGAGGGAATGTCCAGGAATGGGTAAAAGGCATCCTCACCAGGTTTGGCGAACCCGTGCACTGGGCCAGTGATGCACGCACTGCAGCACACGGGGCCCCAGTGGCTGCACAACAGTGTACACGGGGTAGGGCACCATGAGCAGTGCAGACAGCATCCATGTGGCTACGATCACACGAGCTGCGTGGGAGCGTGTCTGCCACACTCGAGCCTGCAGTGGTCGGCAGATAGCGCTGTACCGCTCCAGGGCGATGGCCAGGAGGCTTAGCGTGGACACACTCACAGACACCCCTAAGCAAGGAAGAGGCAGGGGTCACCTAGGAAACCTGCAGGACACAGTCACCAGTGTGACTTCCCCAGCCTCCACCAGGAAACATCCCAGCCTGGCCAGGACTTCAGAAGAGGAGGGGGGCAAGGGAACAGGGTGCTGGTCTCACCTACCCATGAGGTAGGCAACTGCCTTGCAGACAACTGTGCCAAAGATGAATGTACCCATGAGATTGGGCAGGAGGGTGAAGGGCATGCAGGCCACAGACAGCAGGAGGTCACTGACTGCTAGAGAGAGCAGGAAGGCGTTGGTGACAGTCCTCAGGCGGCGGCTCAGTCCCAGCACCACAATGATGAGCACATTTCCTCCAACACTCATCAGAAAGATCACGGCATAAAGGGTGACCCTAATGGTTAGCTCCAATTCTGGTAGGAAAAGGGAGAGGTGACAATAAGGGATTTGGCATCTACTCAGCCAGATCTTCCAATCCCACTTATCCCCAACACCCACCACCCAGCCAGATACCCTGCTACCCAAGAGCACCCTCTCACGCACTCAGTAAGTGGTGAACTTGAACCCCTTACCCTTCTAACCCCTGGAGGTGAAGTTAAATTGGCTTAGCTCTACATTTTTTAGAGAGCTTCTTCTCAAACTTTACTACAAATCTTTCCTTCTCTTGGCACCCAAACTTCTTGAAAGGATTACTTACATCTTTCCATTCACTCCTCAACCCATTACAATCCAGTTCCCCATCTGTCCCCCATCACTTGTTAGGACACTTCTTCCCAAGGCCACTAAGCTTAACTACTAAATCCAAGTCTCTTCTCAGCCTATTCTACTTGACTTCTCTAGTGTTTGATAGGTCAGATCATGTCCTTATTGTCTAAAAAGGACATCTGCTCTCTACTCTCTGCACCTTGTTAGCATGTCACCCAAGTTCTCTGAGAACTGCCCTCTTCCTCCTCCTGCCTCATCTCTGCAACACACCCACTTAAGCCAGCGGATGGTTCAGTTTCTTGAAGGCATCATGTGCACTCATGACTCCCTTGCTCATGTTGGTTTTGCAGCCTGGGATGCTCTTTCACCAATCCTCACCTCCCATCACAAATTTGTTTTCTGTATCTGGTGAATTCCTATTTACCACTGTCCTTGAGACTCAGATCAAACGCCCTCTTTTCTGTAAGCCTTTCTAGACATCTTTTTTGGAGCTAATTTTCCCTTCCTCTGACCCGTGCCTGATCCTTAGACATCTAGTAGAACCATTTTTACTTTCTGCCTTGTATTTTAATGATCTCAAAACATTCATTCTCACCCAAGAAACATTTACAGAGGATTTCTTTTATACCAGGCACTGGGGACAGAGAAGAACATGAAAACAAGGAGGGGAACTCAGATGTATAAACAGATAATTGTCACACAGTGTGATGAGGAATGAGGTTGAGGAATATACAGACTGCTGTGGGATGTCACAGGAACAACACTATGGTTGCTGGGCTAGACAAAGGGTTGACCCCAGTCATTTGCATCACTGTCTTTTGTGAGATGGATCCATCTTTGGGCCTCTATATAACAGCCAAGGAGACCCAGACAAAATTGAATTGAATTGAACTGGCCTTGTCGCCCATATCCATGCCCTTAGTATGAGGGAGACTAGAGCTTGAAGGAAGAGAGGGCAAGGGCAGAGCCTTCCAGATTAGGGGTAGAGAAGAGCCCAGGCCTGCAACTTCCTTTTTCACAGCCCCTATACATTGGCTGACTTTTGCCTTAGCCCCTGAATTAAACTGTTTTCTCATAACAATAACCAATTTATTCAGAAGCTGTTGTAGGCATCAAGTAAATGCTATTTACAAGAGATCCCTGAACTGAACCCAACAGTGACATTACTTATTTAGAGCACACAGCAAGCGAGGAACAGAAGCCAAGTCTCCAGATCTGTAAAATGTGTGGCCTCCGATTGCTCCCTCGCTCCTCGGTCATTCATTGTGCTGCCTCCTTCTACCAATCAAATCTCAGTCTCAGTGCCTCTTTCTCCCCCTGCTTTCCGTCTTGGCATTTCTCACTGCATTATGATGAGGTTTAATTCTCTGTCTCCCCCACTACACTATGAACTCCTTGAGGACAAGGGCAACATCCATCTCATTCTCCAGCATATTCCTAGCAATTGGCATAATGCCCTGCACATAGGAGGTGTTAACACATGCTTTTTGATGAACCTGAAATGAATCTCTGTCACTCTGAATACAAATGCACCTGCTTTGTCTGTCCTCATCCACCCTTCATCTCAGTGCCTTTAAAGCTTGAACATGCCCTCTCCTCTCTGGCTCTGTCTCTTTGGAGACAGACGTAATATCTAAGTATGTGTGAACAATATTTAAGTATAAATGTGAGATGCTAAATCAACATATTAAGATATTAAGTGAAAAAAAAAAGATATTAAGTGAGATGTTAATCTGATTGAATTAAATAATGGAGTACCCGAGTGAACATAGGTAATATTTGAATCTTTGTGGGTAACATGTGAATATCTGTAGAAGGATTAATTAAGTGAGCATGGGTAATATCAGATTGTGTTTGGATAATGATAAAATGAAAGTGAATGTGTTTGATGGATGAGTAACATCTAAACAATGTGAGCAATATTAATGAGTGGGTGACATCTGATTTTCTGTGGGTAGCATCTGCGTGAACATGGGTAACACTCAAGTCTGTGTGGATTACATCAGAATAGGGTGGGTAATATCCAAATTTCTACTGGTAACACTGGAGTGAGCCTGGATAACATGAACCTGTGAGGGTAACACCTGAGTGAGTGTGGTTAGCAGTCTGTGTGGGTAACTGCTGACAGACTGTGTAACATCAACTGTGTGTGGATAATAACAGCCAGATGAGAAGCCAATTCTTGTGCCTGTGCTTTGAATTGCTTCACATTCAGGTCCCTTGCTCTACTGACTGTCCCTGCTATCTTCTGCACCTTCATCCCTCACGGATTTTCTTTCCTCTGTCTGGCATTTAAATATTGGTCTCTTCAGGGTCCTGTCTCAGGACTCTTCTTTTCATCCTATGGAATCCTTGTATGATTTTATCTATTCCCATAGCTTCCATTGCCTCTTCTAGGCAAAGATCTTTCAAGTCTATTTCTAGCTCATCTTCTCCCTTAGGTTCCAGCCTCTGGGTTCAATAGTTTACTGGGTAACCTCACCTGGGTATCTCACCAGCATTTAAGCTTAGTGGGTTCCAAACTGAATTTATTATCTCCTCTTCTGAATTTGTTTCTGTTCCTTTGTCATTCTCATTACATAGCACAAACATCCATCCAATTGTTCAAACCACAAACCTGGATGTCATCCCTTGACCTCTTCCTCCCTCCCCATTTCTCATAAGTAGTTAAATTCTGTTGATTCCACTTCCAGAAGTGCTTCTCAGAGCCATTCACTTCTCTTCATCCCCATTGCCAGTGCCATAGTCTAAGCCAGCATCGCCTTTCACTAGGACCTGTACAATATAGTAGCCTTCTAAAGTGTCCACTGCCCCACCCTCTTCAGTCCATGTCTTGTCGCCAACCCATCCTCTACACTACAGAATGAATCCTGTTAGTATGACTGAAACTTCCAGTAGTTTCCATTGTCCTCAAGATAAAATGACACTCCTTAGGTCCATAAGGCTCTTTGTAAACTCTTTAGGTTGGTCTTCATTCTTACTGTTCATCCTTTCTTTCTTATGGTATGTTTTAGGCACCCAGAAACTATGACACACTGAACTAAAGTGCCCCGGCTTTAAACTCTGGGCTTTTACACATACCGTTCCTCTGCTTTAGAATGCTTTATTGCCTTTTCTGCCTGTTCACTTGGCTGGATGTCCCTCATCTTTTTAATTTTTATTCAGTTCATATTGGCCTCTTCAGGAGGCCAACTTTGATTTCCCAAGGCGAGGTAAGGCTAGAGGTGCTCCTCTTCCATGTTCCCATATGCTTCTCAAGGCACTTTGTGCTGCAATTCCCTGCCTACTTATCTGTCACTTCCACTAAGCTGTGAGCTCCATGAAATAGGAACTGTGTCAGTCTTGGTGCCTAGCATAATCTCTGATCCAATAAATATTTGTTGAATGAAAAATTTTAAGTGAGAGTGTGTAACAACTGGTATGAAAAAGCAATGCATTATTCTGTGGGGTAAAAAAACATACCTAAATTACAATTTTTTTCCCACTTTCCCTTTTGGGGCTAGGCATAATTTCCTCTATTTAACACTCTTTCCTCTCCTGGAATGCCATTTCTTCCTTTTCTGCATAATACACTCCCACTTCAAGACCTAGCTCCCAGGTTCCCTCTGTGAATTTCTAGGACCCTTTTGGGTGCCCACAATTTGGGCCCTCTTGTGGGACTATCCTTGCTAACTGTGATTTTTCCATTGGTTTTGTCTCCTCTCAGCACTTGACTGTGGACTGATGAGGAGCCAAACTGGGTCTAGTTCATCCTTATGTCCCCAGTGCCTAGCCCAGGGACCACAATAGCGGTTGCCCAGTAAACATTTAAGGAAAGGAAAACTGCAGGAAGGGAAAAACATACAACTTGAGCCCACTCGTCAAGAAAATGTGGATATTGGCTGAAGGGAAGAGTGAAAGTTACTCTGGGGACTGTGAATAGAAGTAGTCTGAAGGGTGGGGGAGATGATGGCACAAGGGGATGGGACAATTTAGGGAGCAGTCAGGCCCTAAGAAGGTGAAACCCAAGGAGAGAAGGTTGGAGAGGAGGCTTGGGAGGGACTTGGAGACATTACTTGGTAATGGACAAATAGACAGGGTTCAGACCTTGAGAAGAATGCCTAGTCGGGGAGGGGGATGGGATTTGAGGATGAGTGAAATGGAGACAGCTCTAGGGAGCAGCACCCTGCCTAATTCAAATTTGAGGATCTCTCTGGGGAAGGCTGGGAGCTGGGGTGAGTGAGGCACAAGGGAGTTTATAACTCTAACTTCCCACTCAGGCCTTTCAGAGTGCTCCCTTCCCCAGCCAGCCCTTTTCTTTTTCCCAGTCTTGCTTTCTTTGTGTCCCTTCCTCCCCCAGAGTGGCTCTGTGAATTGGATGCAAAGGCGAAAGAGAGACCTACAGGATTAGCAAGAGGAGGTCCTTGCCTCCCTGCCCTCTGTGCCGAGGGGGCTGCTGTCTTTTGGGGGTGACCAGAAGCTCTGGGTGTGTCTCGGAACCAGGGTGTAAAGGGGTTCTGACCAGGTCGTGTGAGCTGGGATGGAGTTTTATGAGCTGAGGGGGCCAATGGTTCAGGGGGGCTGTTTGGGGATCGCGGGAGCGCCCTGAGGGGGTGGTGTGGGCGTTTGAGGAGGCAGGGGGTCCCTCTATTAGTGTTGTGGGGTGCAGTGAGGAGCTTATGGAGGGGTCTTAGGGAGACACCAACCTCGTGTCCCGGCTCCGCGGATGCGAGGGGGCTCGCAGCTGAGGTTGCCGGTACCGCTGTTGTTGAAGAGGGGGCTTCCTGGGCGGCAAAGGAAAGCCCCTGGCCCCGGTCCGGACCCCGGCACGCTCCGGTTCAGCTTGAGCAGCTCCATGGCCCTGGCCCAGCCGCTGCCTCCCTCGGCTCGACCGGGCGGGCTCCCGCGGCGGCTCCACCTGTACGCGCTGAGCTTCCGCGGAGGCGCCCGCCCCGCCGGGCCCCGCCCCCAAGCCGGCCCCTTCTCCCCGCCTGGGCCGGTACCCCGGCCGCGCCTGTCCTGCCAGGTGACCTCCAACCCTCCCCCCGCTCAGGGCTCGCCCCTCCTTACATCTATTCTCGGGAGTGTGAGTGTGTGTGTGGGGGGGAGGGGGGCAGGGGGATGGGGGTGGGGTGGATGGACAGGTTGTGAGGAGGGAGGTTTCCAGGCAGGGAGGGTAAGAGAGGAGGGTCAGAGAGCGGCTGCCGTGGGGTCTGGCATCTTTCCCTCGCCTGGAGGGTCGGGGGACGTGGAGGTGGCAACTGAGCTGGGGGTCATGTCGAGGTCACTGGCTTCCACGCAGGGGCCTTACCCACGCCGAGAGCTGCGGTTACCATACTATGCCCAGTGGCCGCGACACTATCGTTACCGTAGTTCTCTGCAGCTCCTTGCCCCCGGGCTGGGGTGGCACCTGCATCTGCCCCCTCGTCCTACCTCAGGCCCAACCCCCAGTCTTCCACCCAAAGCTCCCCGGGAAGCCTCAGCAGCGTGAGTGGGGGGCGGGGGATGCGGCCTTTGACCGCGGGGAACCCTGGCGGGGGAAAAAGATGCCCGGAGGAGGAGTCTGACTGGGGCGTTCAAGGGTAGTGGTGAGAACTGCTGAAGATAAACGGACGTGGGGTGAGGGTGAGGGCTATGGTTCTGATCCTGCTTAGCGCAGGCATAGGAAGGGAGGGGGCTGCTGGCTTTCTCTGTGGTCTCCAGGCAGCGCCCACCCTCACCTGACACACTGCCGCTCCCTGTTTACTCTTCGCGCAGCTGGAGCAGCTTGTGTAGGGCGGCAGGTTCCCACGGGAGGGGCCGGGAGGGGGCCGGGTCACTGGGGTGCAACGGGAACAAAACTGATGGGAGCATGCGCAGGATTGAGGCGCGTTCAGCTCCTCGGGCTGGATCTTCCTCCTCTATTTCAGCCCAAAGAGCAGATTAGACTGGGAATGAGGTCAGGGTTTGTGGGAAAGTCAGAGAGCCCTACCCAGTCTTTTGGAAAGGTCCTGGTCCAACTAGTGCTGAGTTTAAAGGGGCTGGGCATTGAAGAAGAATTTAAGCCTGAGGTGGGTGGGGCTGTCTCCCTCCTCCCCCCACCCGCCTCCTTGCACTGCCTGCCTTCCCCACCAGAGAGCCCTGAACCAGAGGATCCTGGTTAGCTGTTTATCTAGTTCCAGCCAGGTGAGGCCTCAGATAACTCGCTGAACCTTTCCCACATTGGATGACGGTAGTGTGTGTGTGTGTGTGGGGGGGGGGGGAGCAAAGGAAATGTTGGGAAGAGAGGAAAGGAAATAAAAGTAGATGGGCATTGACTTATTCAGCAAGGTGTGTGCCAGATATAAGGCTGTACACTAGCTGGCCCGTACAGTCTATGCCTGTGTAGCTTCCACTGTAGTGGGGTGGGGAGGAGGGGGGAAAATGACAGGTAAGCCAATGATGACAAAGTATGGTCCACCAAGATTACAGCATCCACCAAGATGCACAAATCAGACAGTTAGGGATCATTCTGGATGCTTTACTCTCTTATGCTTTCTTTCTTTTCTTTTTTAAAAGAATTTATTTTATTGTTTTTGGCAGAGAGAGACAGAGAGAGAAGGGGAGGGCACAGAGCAGTCTCCATAGTTGTACGTCATTTGTTTTTGACATAGTTTCATTCCACACAGGTGGGCACAAGACTGTACAGGGTTGGAACCGAACTGGGGGCCTCCCACATGGGAAGCATGATCCAGTTCAGCATATGGGTCCACAAGGGCTGGGGCTGGGACTCAATCCTTGGGCCCCGGGTTTGCAAAGCAAGCGCTCCACCCGTTGAGCCATCCCAGCTTCCTGTCTCTTATGCTTTCTTATCCCTATGATGGACACTGTGAGGAAAAGCCCAGACTCCTCTACAGAAGTGAAAGATTTATTCTCTAGCTGCCATGAAGGCTGTTGGAAGACAGCCCATAACTGTCAGCCCCTTCAGGAGTTGCCTGAAGGAAGAAAGCCAGCTCATTCAAAGCCAAGTTGCCTTTCTGGGCATTCTGCATCTAATGAGTGATGAGTAGAGAGGGTTAGTTCAGCCTTCTTCAGCTCAATAGAGAACAACTCTGAAAGATATTCACAGCTCCTCCAGGGGTTGATTGAGGTCTTTGTTGGGATTGAATTACTGCTCAGCTTCTCCCTTCACTCAGCCCTCCTTTCATCCTCTCTCTTCCACAGGTGTTGACTCAAAGAGCACTCCTTAGTAAACATCCTCCACAGTAATCTCTATCTTAGAGTCCACTTCCTGGAAACATGACCACCTCACTCCCATATTTAATCAATCATGAAGTACTGTTGATTTTAGCTATCGAGTGTCCCTTGAATCGGTCTGCTTGTATCTCCACTGACATCACCCCACTGTTTCTTGCACTGTGCTCCTGACCTCCTAAGTGGTTCACCACATTTTACTAACATCTCCTTATATTCATTCTCCACTTTACAGCCAGAGGGATAGGATCAGAATACAAATCTGATCATGCCATTCTTCTGACCTCAGCTATTGGGACAGAGGAAACCTTTTAATAGAGTTTATGAAGCCTGTGTGGCTTGGCTCCTACTGACCTCTCTAACCACCTTATTCCAATTCACTATGCTTCTTGTTCTCTCTGCTGAGATACATTGGCCTACTTGTAGTATTTATTTAATATATGTCCTCCAGTTACATGGCTTTTGCACATGTTCTCTGGAGGTTTTCCTTCTTTATCTAATTAACTCCCACTCATCCTTCTGATCTCAGCTCGAGGTCCCAGCATTTCTCAGGGGTGTTTTTCCTGGCTACTCTCCCACAATAAGCAGAATTATAAGATGGCCCCCTAATTGTTGCAGGAAGTGACACCTGACGGAGGATATCAGATGCTCAGACAATTCAAAATAGAGGAAGGAGATTTTATCAGCTGGTGGAGCACGTGGGGCTAGCAGCACCTAACACGTGCTTCCTGTGGGAAAATTTCTTACAGGTTATATACTTTTTTAGTGTCCATGTGATCTCTTTATCTAAGATTCTACGTTCCATTTGTGATTCAAGGTGGGGAGGGGAATCTCAGTAGGAATGTAGGAGTTTTGGATAAATCTTGTTAGAGGTTTCTTTTAAATTCTATTACTTTTAAGTTTGTGAGGGTCTCCAGGTGGCAAGACGCCAGTCACTGATTTATAGGGTGTAGCTAATCTCCTTCAGCATGAGCTATCTTAAAATTCTTCCCCTCTCATTAGTGAGACTCTCTAGGTGGCCCTCTTCTTCTGCTATCTTAAAATTCTTCCCCTCGCACAGTTACTCTTATATATCTTGTATAATCCCAGTCCTGTATAATTTACTTTCCTGAGTGTAGTGGAACCTGTGAAAATAATGATAATACTCCCATGATTATATCATATGGCAAATTAATCAGTTGACCTCAAGATAGAGAGGTTATCCAACTAGTCTTAACCAAATCACACAAATCTTTTAAAATCCAACAGTTTTCTCTGGTTGGTAGCAGGAGAGAAACTTTGAGAAATTTAAAGAATAGATTCAATACATGGTTGTGGGCTTGAGGATGGCTAGGGCCATATGGCAAGGAATGAGGGTGGCTGTAGCTTGCTGGAGCATGGAGGAGGGCACAAGGCAAGTACCTGAGAGTGACCTCTAGCTGAAGCAGTCTCTGGCTGACATCCAGCAAGAAAATAGGAACTTCAGTCCTACAACCACAAGGAACCAGATCCTGCTAATGACAAGAATGGGCTTGGAAGCAGATTTCCCCCCAGAGCCTCCAGAGAGAGATTTAGGCTGTCTGACACCGTGACTTCAGTCTGTGATCTCCTGAGCAAAGAAACATCCATCCTGTACCAGAAGTCTGGCCTACATGTCTGTGAGCTAAGAAGTGTATGTTTTAAGCCACCAAATTCATGATAAGTTGTTATAGTAGCAATAGAAAATAACATAGTTTTCATTTTTGGAAGGAGCAAATGCAGATGGTTATAAGCCAGGCAAGGAAGAAGTGGGGGGCATTGGAAATGTGTTAAGATTTAGAAAGACTTGGAGATGTTGCATTGGCAGCTGGTGTGGAGAGCAATTTAAGGGATGGGGCCAATTGGGGGTCTATGGTAGTAATCAGGTGAGCGATGATGGTGTCTTGAACTAAAGTCATGAAGGAAGCAGAGAAGATTATTCAAGAGCTATTTTGGAGGTACAGAGAATTTATAGACGGTTTACCTGTGAAAGGTGAGGAACTTAGGATAGGAACTGTTTTATGATTGCCTACTATGTTCCAAGCATATCCTCACAAATAACTACAAATTTAGGTAGAATCTTATTGATGACTATTTTAGATTTATAAAAAAACTGGTTCAGGGAAAGCCTGAATGGCTCAACAGGTTGAGCGCTTGCCTTGCAATCGTGAGGTCCGGGGATTGAGTCCTGGCTCTGGCCCATGCGAACCCATATGCTGAACTACAGCACAATTGGTGACTGCCGGAATGGCGGTAAAGATTCTCACCTCCCATGCTGAGGCCCCAAGATTGGTTCCACCCTGCGCAGACCCCTATCCACCTGTGTGGAATGAAAGTATGTTAAAAAGAAAACTAGGGGAAGCTGGGATGGCTCAGTGGGTTAAGCGCTCACTTTGCAGTGCTGGGGACCGAGGGTTAAATCCTGGCCCCGGCCCCGGCCCCGGCCCGTGTGGAACCATATGCTGAACTGGGGAGTTGCCCCAGTTCAGTTCTCTCTCTGTCTCTGTCTCTGTATCTCTCTCTCTCTGTCAATAAATAAATAAAATTAAAAAAAAAAGAAAACTAATGATGTGCAACTATGGAGACTGCTCTGCCCTTCCCCTCATCCTTTCTCTGTCTATCTCTCTAAAAACAAAACAAAACAGGACAAAACAACAACAAAAAAGAAACTGGTTCAGAGAGGTTTTTAGTAACTCGCTGAAAGCCACAAAGCTACTATGTAAAAGAGCATAGTTTAAAGCTAGGGATTTTGGGAAAGCCGGGATGGCTCAGTGGGTTAAACGCTTGCTTTGAAGCCCCGAGGACCGAGGATCGAATCCCGGCTTCAGCCCAGGCGGACCCACATGCTGAACTGGGGTGTGCTTCCCGAACATGGTGAGGCCCCCAGTTCAGTTAAAAAAAAAAAGATATTTTAAAGTTAGGGATTTTGGAAATGAGAATTTAGGTGCTCATACTATGCTGCTTTCAAGAATGAGTAAGTTTACTAAAATTCTCTGGTCACTTTCTTTCTTTTATTTTATACAATGTTTTTTTGTTTTTTTCCCCCCCAAATTTTCTCGACTCATAAACTCTCTAATTGCAACACACACACACACACACACACACACACACACACACACACACACACACACACACACACAC
>PVKE010023195.1:0-24864 GCA_004027555.1 Craseonycteris thonglongyai
TTTACCTGGAGAGGAGGGGGGAGGGGGGAGGGAGAGTTGTGTGGGGAGGGGGGAGTGGGTACCAGATATATCGGGTTGGAGGGGGACCTAATTCTGGGAGCTGGGCACATAATGGGATGCATGGGTGATGTGATGTGGAGTCGTCCATTGGAAAACTGTCTGATTGTTACCAACCAATGTCACCCCATTAAATTTAACAATAAAATATAATAATATTAAAAAAAACAAATGTAAGACTTTGAAGCCAATCATTGTCCTGAAACTTTGGAGTAAGAGGGAAATGATGGTCTTAAAAAAAATACCTGGATTTTATGTCTAAGTTCAAACATCCGTGTAAGTACTTTGCCACGAGATAGCCACCTTACCTCCATATGCAGAAGTTATGCGCTGTGAATGCTGTTCATTTCTTCATACAGCACTTTAAATAATCTGGAGTTTCATGGCTGTGACTTAATGAAATTTACAGCTTTTACAGACTAATCGAAAACATCTTTCAGTTCACTAGGAAGAGGCTTGGATGGAAAACTTGGTCTGTGAATGCAGCGGTGACTCTATGGTACATGGGGAGCTACTTTTTAAATTTGGCTGTGGAGGCCTATAAAACAACTTGACGTAGGCTTGCCTCCATCAGTGCATACACCACAACAATTCGACCAACTAATGTCCTTTTCACTGAAATAATCATTGATTGCATTAAAATTATCTTTGCCTGTGGTACACTCTGTCAGTGGATAACAAAGCAACAGGTTTTCCTCAATTTCATTTCTTACCAAGTATATCTCAATGATAAGCAAATAGATAAACCAGCAACATCTATGCTTTCATCAACCTGGATGGAAAAGAATTTGTTTTTTCTAATTCTGTCTACTACTCCAGCTTCAACATCATCAGACAGGTCCTGAGTTTGTCAAGAAATTGTATTGCTTGAAAAAGAGAAAGTTACTTGATTCTGTGGACACATTCTTCCCCAAATATACAGAAAATGGTATCTTTAATACAAGGAGAAATTATATCTTCAGCTATGGTGTGGTTTTTACCACATTTAGCTATGCGAGGTAAGCAATAGAGTGTGAAGCCTCAACTGCATTCTCATTGTCTTTCTTTCCTGACATCATGTATGAAGTAAGAGTTGGATGCTTTCTTAAGTGCCAAAAATAATGTATTTCTTTATTTTTATACATAGGATGTTTAATTTCTTTCTAAATGTCACACAAGTAGAGAGGTTTTCATGCAGCTGTTGGATAATCTTTCCCTACACACATGCACAAAGGCTTAGGACAGTCATCGTGCACTACAAATAAAACCCATATTTAATATACACTTCAGAGTATTTCCTTTTCTTCTGTGTGGTATCTGAGGCACACACATTTATACTATCTCCCTTTGTGGGTGTACTTGTAGCTCTGGACATGTGTTGAGAAGTGCTTGGCAAATGGTTATAGTCACATCAAGTTTTGGTTTAGTAACCATTCCTGTTTTTGACCACTGATTCATAACTGACACACTTAAAAATCACTAACAATAATAACTGAAGCTATGTTAAACATTAACTAAAAAAAAACTACTAGAAAAGGATCATGATTAAAGACAACACACTTTTGCTCAGTCAATAACTAAATTGATCAAACAATCTGGCTATGGACATATTTATGTATTGGGAAAGTTCTAGAAATATTGCAAATGAATTGTTCTGAAACTGTATAATGATTGGTAGAAGAGTGGTTTGGGGGGAAGTGTTCATAGCCACGCCCTCACCAATCATCATTGACTAATGTGATTTAATTTTGAAGTGTCTCCATTAATGGTGATTCAAACTTAACATTTATTGTTCCATAACTAAAGTTTTGGATTTTTTTTACTTGTTTTTTCACTATTATTGATTATTTTTCATGTACCCCTGAGTGTCCCCACATGTACCCTGGAAGGTACACACATCACAGTTTGGGAACCAACGGTCCAGTAGTAAGGAAAAACTTGAAGACATAGAGAGAAGAGATACTCAAAAGTATTCTTAGAAAGGTACAATAGGATTGCCCCTTGTTTCTAAAAGCCTTGCATACCTGGTAAGAATTTCAATGATCATTTCACAGATAGCCCAGCTCAAATATATTAGACTGCTTCAGACAGTGGCTGAAAGCTACAATGGTGAAAAATATGAAAAAGATGACTGAAAGTTTGCCGTTCAGAAAATAGCCATACACCTAACATCTGAGCCAATCAATATGTCCAAACTTGTGCTGCTCAATACGGTAGCCATTAGCCACATGTGGCTATTAAAATTCAGATACACAGGATATAATATTTTAGTGTAAGTATGCCTCATGCATACTGAAAAAATCTTTTTGGTATAAATATAGATTAGCTTGCTACATAAGACACAGGTACTATGTGACATCTGGCACCCCAAGGATTCAAAGAACTTCATGTAACATCTGGTAACACTGGTGAAGCAACAAGAGGACAGAAAAAACATGATGATGTTTGGGTTACAGAAAATGACTTCACGATTAATCCTGGTGGATTGGACACATAAACTGGAGCAAAACCCCAGAGTCATTCACTCAGTCTTCCAATGCCCTTTCAAGAATTAAATGCAGGGCCTTCTTGCAAGATAGCAACCAGCTGAATTATAGACAGGCATCTTACATAGAAGCAGGCAGGAAAAGCAAATCTATACATGCTTTAACAGTCCCTAGAATACTGAAAGACGTCAACGTTTCTGTAAGATCATAATTCATAAGACTCTGCTGATAAAATGTTGGACTATGAGAGGATGTAGGGGGTGAAATGTGCTCTTCTCCCTTAAACACCACTTTTAATCACACACAGGTCTGAGGAGGGGACAGAAGTTACAGGTCAACAACCTATAAGCAATGCTAGGAAGACCAATGGCGCACAGGGGAAGCAGTGGAAAGCAAGGGGGTCATGTGGGATACATGACCCCCAACATTTCCCCAGGTGCTGCCTTCTCACTGTACCTCTCTCCCCTGGGGGACACAGCCCTTTGCCCTTCAGCCTGGGCGCTATCCAACTAGCCATTCATTCACTCACCCCCCAAATACTGTAGTTAATAAACACCCACCATGCTCCCTAGTCTCAGTGCTCGGGACACCTCAGTGAGCAGAACAGACAAAACCCGCATTCGCCTGGAGTTTACGCATATTATCACGGTTCAGAATTCTTATCTGTATCTCCTACTGCGTCTTTTCTGAAACGCTTCCCCTTGAACTCGTCCACTCCCCCCACCGCACCCCCATTCTCTGCTCTGTTTCCTTTTCATCTTATTGTATACAGTTCACCGTGTGGAAAATGGAAGTGGGATTTTCATTGGGTTTTGTCCATTATATTTCAGGGGACACTAAAATCTAAATTAAATCTCGGTAATAACCTAAATGCTTAAATACAGGCACATTGAAGCTTTCTATATGGGAGTCAAGAAAATAAAAAAGCAGTGCTCTGTCTGACTTACCGATCCTATAAATTAGGACTTTGCTGCCAGTGGGGTCCCTGGCTCTCAGGACTCCAAGGTAGCCAGCCTTCAGAAGGCCAAGGACACTTCTAGGGTGCAGATTTGCACTTATTTCTGGACATTCTGCTCTCCACGTATGGTAGTTTCTTAGTAGCTGGAAAATAAAATACAAATTGTCTGCAGATAGTGTACGGGGCAAGCATTTCATACAAATGGTCGGGAAGCCTTGGCGTTCCGTGTGGCCCTGGCCATGGATTAGGACAGAATTCCAAGTTGGCCTATCTTGTCAGCTGTTTACATTTAAAACTCCCCTCAGCAAAGATCCGGTGATAGGAGCTAATCACCCATTTAAGGTTGAGTAATTCCTGTTTGTCTCCTGCAACAGACAGTTTCCAAATCGTTGCTGAGAAAACCTCCCCGCCTGGTGTACACAGGCCATTCCTCCCATCAGGAGATGAAAGCCATTTCATTCCATCCCCTTGAATCCAGGTTGGCCTTGCATCTGGCTTTGGCTCACAGACTTTGGCAGAAGGAACAGCACTCCAGGTTTGAAGAAGCCTGGGTTTTTGCTTTGGGGGATCCAGGCACAAGGGAAGATGACGAAATGAAAAGCCCATGCACAGAGCGGCCCTGGAGGACGAGGGGCTGTCTTACGCAGGTAGTGTGGCCTCAGCAAGTTCCCATTTGCTGCACCATGCAGCAGACATGAACACAGCCGTTGAGCCCTGCCCAAATGGGAGGACAACAAATGAACGGTAGCTGTGGTGAATGCCAGCCTATTTAGGGGCGACTTGTTACTTGGCAACAGATAACCAAAACATCCACCTTGAGTCGTTTTGAAACGAAGAAGAGATATCCACTAAATGAATTAACTCTACAAATATTTTTGGAGTCTTCACAATGTTCCACATGTTGTGTTAGGCACTTGAGTTGAAGCAATAACCGGAATAAATCCTTGCTGTCACTAGAGGTGACTTGTTTGTGGGAACTGGATCACATAGGCCACGGTATGTAGTGAAAAGTTCAGTTCCCAGGCTGCTGCTTCAGAAGAACCATGCTTCTGCCGCTTACTGCCTATATGCTCCACAGTAACAATTTCCCTCCATGGAGTCTTGTTTTCTCAATATCTGCCTTGTAGAGGTATGTGTACAGCATACATGGGCATAATGAGGGATAGCTAGCACTGCTATTTCTTTTTTAAAAATTTAGAGAGAGAGAGAGAGAGAGAGAGAGAGAGAGAAGGGAGGAGGGCCCAGAATAGTCTCTATAGTTGTGCATCATTAGTTGTGACATGGTTTCATTCCACACAGGTGAGTGTGGGGCCGTGCAAGGTGGTGACTTAACTGGGGGACTCTTGCATGGGAGGTGAGAACCTTCGCTGCTGAGCCAATCCAATGGTTACCAGTTGCACTGCAGTTCAGTATATAGAGTTACACAGACGAGAGTTGGGAATTGAGCCCTGTTCCTCATGATTATGCAGCAAGAGCTCAATTGCTGAGCTATCCCAGCACCCGCTACACTGCTAGTTCTATAATATGGAAAGTCAGTTGGATGAATTGGCTCATCCGAATATTTAGCGCAATTTTACATTAAAGATAACTAGAATTTTTTGGCTTTTATTTGATTTTTTTCCTAGAAAAAGAAGTGCTAGGGGATTCCAGGACAGCTCAGTGGTTGAGCGCTTGCCTTACAATTGCAAGGTCTGGGGTTTGATTCCTGGCCCCAGCTCATGAAACTCCCAGTTCGGTTCCTGCCCCACACGGTCCCACACCCACCTGTGTGGAATGAAGCCACGTCACAACTAATGATGTACAACTAAGGAGACAGCTCTGGACCCTCCCCGCTTCTTTTTCTCACCTTGTCTCAATAAAAATTTTTTTAGAAGTGCTAAATCGAAGATACATAGGAATACCTCTCTACCACTGCTATACTTGCTACTAATAGTAAAACAACAATCCATTTTTTAAATAGTGGCATGCATTCAGAGAGCCTATGGGACAGTATGCCTGGACATTAGATCTTGGTAAAATATAGTTTTGAAGGAATCCCATTTTCTTCTTTTCCAAAATAACCACCCCTCTCCCCCACCCCCTCCCTTCTTTCTTCTTCTGCCCTTCCCCCTCCCTCCCCCTCTGACATTCTCTCCCTATCTTTCTTTCTCCCTTTATTTCATTTCTGCATTTAATAAATTTTTCTTAACTGTTTTTTAAAAAAGAGAATGCTGCTAAGAGCTAAATACCACAGAGGGGTAAGAAAGAAAAAGTCAGTAAATTTGCCAACCAAGAAATAATCGGTGACCTAAATAGCAGTATCCAAATGCAGTAAGAACAAAGAGCACATTGTAGATTCTGATATATTCATCCTATTCTATCAGATGAATTCATCTTCTTTCACCTGTCTTAAGAAGCATAGAATAAGTGTTAGTGAGCATTTTACAACATTCATTAAAATTTTGATAATTTCCCAGACATAAAAGCCATCCTTTAAGTTCTGATTCAAGCAAAAGCCTAGAGCAGAATGTTAGCTCCTATGTACAAGTAACAATTCTCCCCCCATGGAATGATAAAATTTGTGGCTTCATTACTAGGAATCTTTTAGGTAACAGTTCCCCAGGGTCCTCAGCTTATTCGTATCTGCAGAGTGCTGGGCATCCAAGAGACAGGTACACATGTTGAATGAAAATATAAATTACTGGAATCCCCTTCCATATACATGGTTTCACTTTCAAAAGGTTCAGTTACCTATGGTCAACCACAGTCGAATACATGAAATTTAAATGGAAAACTCCGAAAATAAACATTTCATAAGTTTTATATCATGTGCCATTCTGAGCAGCGTGATGAACTCACACCATCCCATTCCTTCCCCAGCCCCACACGATCCACCCCATTTTCCAGCATCTCCATAGATGATCCCCTCCGGTTACTCACCGAGTAGCCATGTGGAGTATCAGATACACTGTCTTGGTAACACAGCGTTTGTATTCAAGACACCCTCATTTTGCTCCATAATGCCCAAAACCATCCACACAGTTTTTATTACAGTGTCTTATTATAATCGTTTCATTCTTAGTTCTTGTTGTTAATCTCTTACTGTGCCTAATTTATAAATTAAACTTTGTCATAGGTATATATGTATGGGGGAAAACATAGTAAATATGGGGTTCAGTATTATCCATGGTTTCAGGCAATCACCAGGGTCTTAGAAGGTGTCCCCTGAAGATACAGTGGGGGAGGCTACTATACTATATGAGTAAACCAGATGGATCCACACACTTCGAAAACTTATTTTTGTAAAGACACATAAATAACTATCATGACATGTAAGTTTTGCAAATTGAAATATCTAAACTTTTGATTATTCTTTGTTGGATCTTTGATTATTACTTTTCCACTGATAAATACATTCAAGGGTCCAGTTGACATAAATTATGTAAATGACATGAACTGAACGAAGCAATTCTCAAACAAACCTAAAATTCACAACAAAATTGGGTGCAAGTGAGCATCATTATTGGAAGGCACTTGATTCATACCACAATTAGGAACAAATATAAAATTGTGGTTTATTTTAACTATGATTTATAATAGAGGAGCTTCCTTTTTACATTTTTCATGTACTTTCAAAAAATTAACAATGATATTTGTGCAGCTTTTATAGTGCTTAATGGCATTATTTGTGATTCTTCCTCGCAACCACCCTGAGTGGTAACTATTTTGACCCCATTTTATGGATAAGAAAACTAATTAGTTTTCCATATCGTTTCACTTCCAGAGAAGTTATACATTTGTTTAAGGGTAATAACGACAGAAGTGGGGTGGAGACTGAAACTGACACAATGTGATAAATGTTCTATAAGAAGCCATATTTAGTGGGGAAGTAGAGGGGAGAGTCAATGAAATTTTGAAAGCTTTAAAGTTTTTGGGAAAAAAAATAACAATAATTAAAGGAAAAAACATCGCATGGAGCAATAATGTAAGTCGCTGGACTATTCACTTGTGAATGACAGAAATTCACAAGAATCTGAAGAACACACCGGTATCAGAGTGGGCTGTTCTTACATTCATTTTTAAAAACAGACGGGGCAAGTGTATGTCCTTGAGAGCATGGGGTCCCCTGGGTTTAAATTCTTGCTTGTTACTTAATCACTGTGATTTCGGACAAGTCACTCTTTACATCTCAATGTCTTCTAAAATGAGAAAAATAATGAGATAATCCTCACAAACACTACTTACCACAAAGTATCTGGCCCTCTAAAAGCTACTAGGATTCTAAACACCTCATTAATTCATTATTGCTTCAAATACAAAAACTACAAAAATGGGAAGTTGCATTCATTACAATTGAGGGCTTACTGAGCGTTGTTCATACACTAACACTGTAGGACTTTTATATTACAAACAAGGAAGTTTGCGTTGAATTTACTGTCTTTGTACAGGGAAATGAAAAAAAATAAATAAATAAAAAGAGTTTCATCTGCTAAACCTTTTCCTTTCATTTCCAGTTGGCAGAAAAGTAAGGCAAAGTGTTCAGAGAGAGAAATTTGATCTCTCTCTGGTGGATTTAGACACAGTCCTGCTAGCAAATTCCTCAAGGATATGGTGCAGTGAAAACAATTCAGGAATGTGAAGAATATACAGAAAATACTATGTAACACAAAGGCTGGAGGTAAATTTTATTTCCTCTTATGTTTTAAAGATTTATTTTTATTGGTTTTTGACAGAGAGAGAGAGAGAAGGGGGAGGGCCCAGAGCAGTCTCCATAGTTGACAGCATTAGTTTTCCATATAGTTTCACTCCACAGGTGGGCACAGGGCTGCACAGGGCAGGAACTGGGCCAGGAGCCTCCTGCATAGGCCCTGGCAAGAACTGAACTGGGGGCACACCCCAGCTCAGCATGTGGGTCCACATGGGCCGGGGCCGGGATTTGATCCTTTGGTCTCAGGGCTGCAAAGCAAGGGCTTAACCCGCTGAGTCATGCCAGCTTCCCCTCCTCTTCTTTTCTGACATTATTTTTATTTTGTTATTGTTGTTGGTTTTGGTTTTTTCTTTTCTTTTAAAAATTTATTGGGGTGACATTGATTGATATAATAACATTATATAGGTTTCAAGGGCACAATTCTATAATACATCATCTGTATATTGCGTTGTGTGCTCAACACACAAAGTCTAGCCTCCCTTGGTCACCATAAATGTGACCCCTTTACCGTCTTCCTCCTCCCCCACTCCCCTCCTCCCTGGTAACCACCCTTCTGTTGTCTGTGTCTATAGGCATTACTTTAAAAAAACAATCCAAATGAAATCAATAAATAATGAACTTTTCATTGTCCGTTACCTCTACAGCATATGTATGTTTAAGACCTCACTTAAACTGCACTTTCCATAGGGCCTGAGACTGTGAGCAAATAGTTTATTGCTTGTGACATTGGGACACCTGGGTAGCCATCTGACAAACTGAAAACAAGTAAGTCAGATGCCTAGGTCATTCCTAACATCAAAGAAACCCCAGTAGAACAATAACTCCAACATTAAAAAGAGAAGTCATAAATTACTAGGAAAAATTTTGGAAAGAAGAGCGTATAAAACACAGAAGCAACCAGAGAACAACCAAATTAATACATGTGATATATAAAATCTTAAAATTCTGCACAGAAAGAAAACAGCATTAACAATGTCAGAAGACAAACAGTAAACTATGACAACGGCCTATTTGCTTTAATACATAAAGGTACTTCATGAGTAAAAAAATTTATATTGTCTATTATATTTATGTAAACAAAATGGAAGAAAAGAAACAAATGGCAAAACCATGCAGCTCTCAAGAAAAGAATTTTAAAATGTTAAATATATAAATAATCTACCTCACTTGTAATTAAGTAAGTGCCTATTATTATAATGAGAACCAGTTCCTCAACTAGCAGGTAGACATAAAGATCATAATGTTTGATAATACAGCTTGGGTGACATTATGCAGAAAAAGGCACATGACACAATACAGAATGGACAATATGAGTGCCAGCACGTGGGAGGAAGTTTATATTCCCTAGCACGGCAAATGCACATCTCACTTCATGCAGCTATTCTGCAGGTTGAGCTTATCCTATAAAGATACATGGCGATTTTTTGCACAAGACAAATGGACAAAGTCACACTACAATACCCAGTTGGTGATGGGAGACACCACATTTGTCTGGCTTTCTGCATTTTGTGTACTGCCAGGCAAGTTGTAGGAGTTTAACATAGTCATTGAATGAAGGAATGAACAGCGTGTATGACAGCATCGCCCTTGTCTAATGACAGCTCCATGCCCAATAACAGGGACTGCTTAATAAATGTTCTTTTTTTTATTCCATTGTTTTTGACAGAGATAGAGAGAGACAGAGACAGAGAGAGATGGAGAGAAGGGGAAGGGATCAAAGAAGTCTCCATAGTTGTACATGGTCAGTTTTCAACATGGTTTCAGTCCACACAGGTAGGCGGGAGCCGTGCAGGGCGGGAACTGGGCTGGGGGCCTCCCGCATGGTAGGCACACCCCCTCAAGCCAGGGGCCAAACTCGGGGCTGAGAACCTGTGGGCCTCAGCATGGGACGCGCACACGAGTTCAGCATATGGGTCCTCATAGGTCAGGGTCAGGATTTGATCCTCTGCCCCCAGGGCTGCAAAGTGAGTGCTTAACCCACTGAGCCATCCTGGCTTTCCCTTAATAAATGTTAATATAACTAATTCATACAATGTAATAGCACACAAAAATAATAATAATTATATATATACACACACACACATGTGCACGCATGTGCGGAAATACGATGAGCTCTATGACAAACTCATTTTAAAAAGGCACAGTGTAACACAGTCATACACTGTGCGGAGGCACACTCTATCTGGAAAGAGAAACAAGAAATGGGTAATAGTAACTGCCTCTGGGTAGACGGGTGGTAAACTAGGGTTTGGGGTGGAGAACTTTTTCCTTTAGAAAGTTACTTTTAGGAACTTACTTTGCACTTTTTACTACTGAAAGATTATTTTTACCACTTACAATCTTTACTTTTTCAATTAAAAAATCAGTTGGGATTCTGTACTATAATACTTCCCTGGCCTTTCAACTGGTTGCATGACATTGAGCAAGCCACTTGGAGAAAGTGCTAAACCAGGTTCAATTTTTGAGTGTTCACTCTGTGCTAAGCTCTGTGCTAAGTAGGTCTTATCCTGTTAAATTGGTTAATGTCAGTCCTTGAAAAACAGTCAAGGAGGCAGGTGTTCTCACCATTATTTATGAGGATGCTGAGCCCAAAGTGACAGAACTAAAGGTTGCATCCCTCTTTCTAATCCATGTCTTCCCATCACCCCTTCTCTCAGCCAAGCAGCTGTAACATACCTGGAAACACAACCTCACCCCTCACCCTTCCACTCAAAATATTCTGGACTGCTTTACTGTCTTGACCCCTAAGGATTACTATTCGTAATGCTATTTCGTTAGAACTTGGCTTTAGATCTTCCGTTTTGCTGGCACTTTCAGTGTCGTTACCTGCTAAAATGTAATAAAATCTAGGCTTCCTACTCTCGGCTATTAATCTTGCTTTGTATCACCAGCTTCCTGCCGGGGATGAGGAAAGACATTTCCCCCCAACTTTGTAAGTTCGGGAAGCTCATCGAGAGCAGTTCCCCCGTTTGGGGTCAAATGGGCCAGCAACACGGGAAGGGTCCAGCTTTGTCTAGGTTTTCGTGTCTGTGACCCAGAGAAACGGGAGGGACCGGCGCTGGATTGCTCAGAAGACCCCGCCGCCGCGCCCACCGCCCCGCGCGCCCGGGGCGCGTTCCCAGCCACGTCCCACTCGCTTCCGTGGGGGGCGGGCCAGCACGCCCACGGGGACGCAGCCGTGTCCGCACGCGTGGTGGGGCGCAGCGGGGAGGCAGCCTTACCCGCCAGGCCAGATCGAGGTCGAAGTCCCGGGCGCGCAAGAAGCGCAGCAGGAAGGAGTCGGTGAGCGGCAGGGGCGCGAGCGGGGAGCCCGCGGCCCGCGCCCGGCGCCGCAGTGCGGCCAAGCTCGGCTGCAGCAGGGGCGAGTGGTCGGGCAGCGCGTTCAGGTACAGCCCTGCCGCGGGCCCCGGCCGCGCCTCTGCCATGCCCGCCGCCGCCTCTTCGGCCGGGGTGGCCCGGGCGGCGGTAAAGAGCTGGGGCCGCGCCACCCGCTGGCCCCTCCTCCGGCGGCGGCTGCCCAGCGCACGCCCACCTGCGCGCCGGGCCAGGCGGCGGCGGGCCTCGTGCACGGGCGAGCGGGGGGCCCCAGCTGCCACCCCCTGAGAAACCACGTGGTCTCACCCGAGGTAACAACCCCAGTCTGCTCTCTGGTCAGGGAATAATGACTGGTGTGTCCAATGCCCAGGGAAGAAGTCAGAAAGTTGGTTTGCTTATATGGATTGTGATTAGTTGGGACGTTTCAAATCAATTGGCTAGGGAACTTTTTTTCTTTTAAGTCCTTCCTTCCTTCCCTCCCTCCCTCCTACTCTCCTTCCTTCCCTTCCTTCCTTCCTCTTTCCTTCCTTCCTTCCTTCCTTCCTCTTTCCTTCCTTCCTTCTCTCCTTCCCCTTCCCCTTCCTCCTCCTCCTCTTACTCTCTCTCCCTTCCTCCCTCCCTCTTTCTCTTTCTCCCTTTCTTGGAGTGGAAAGAGCCTTAGATCAACTATTTAATGACACATTCTTCTACTAGTTCTTAGTAATCAGCATCTGCTTTTTTGAAATTGGGCAGGAAGTTCAGTGAGCGATCATGGACATACCTGTAGTACCATAGCTCATAGTATCCTTTTATGGAAGTAAATTCCATGTTGGTAAGGAGTCCAGAGTTTTCATTTTTGCGTTTTTGAAAAACTCTCATATACAAAAGAATATTTACTGGTTGGTTGGGTTAGTTGCCATTAAACGCGGTGAATATGGAACCAACATGAAGCCCAGATGAGGGTGAGAGATGGCTCCTAAACACACAGCAGGCAGCAGTGGGAGCAGTGAATATGCGTAACTGAAGCAATTCCAATGTCTGGAGTTGGTATGAAGAAATAAAAACAAAAATGAAAGGAGGAGTCAGTCCATATTTGTACAACTAGCCTACAATTAACATTGAAATTATTTAACTATTCATTAGCATATAATATTTCATAAGCATAACAATTTCATTTATTATCAGCTTCACAAGAAAGACATACATACTACTTATTGTTGAGAGATAACTTCTATAAGGACATAAAATCAAGACTGTCATACAGATATAAAAATGAACATGTGTTAAAGATTTTATTTAACTCGTAAGCAAGCAACCAGGCAGATGTCATGGAGGGTAAACGAAGAAACCAAAACAGCACATATTTATATGAAGTCTAGGAGATTGAAATGGATGTGCAAAATGGAGGCAACATGTTGAAATGGAGGCACAAGGAACTTCCACAGGGACAGACCAAGGTCAACTGAAACTCTACGGGATAAGATGGAACTTGCACATTCTTCGACAAGACTTTTTAGACATTGCTCTGTTATCTACGATTTACAGACTTGTGAAATAACGCAGATAGAATCAGAGTCAGATAATCCAGAAGGTGTCCTCTGGAGTATATATAATTCACAGTTTTCCAGTGAAGCATAAATTGTATCTTTAAAAAAAAAACTTTTATTGTTAAATTTATGGGGTGACATTGATTGATATCAATTACATTGTTTCCAGGTGTACAAGTCTACATTACATTGTCTATACATTGCATTCTGGGTTCACCACCCAGAATCAGCTCACTTTCCATCACCATGTGTTTGATGCCCCCTCCTTACTCCCCCGCCATCTCTCCTACCCACCTCCCCACTTACCCTCAGGTAACCACTAAACTATTGACTGTGTTCATGAGTCTTTGTTTCTTTGTTCCTTTCAGGTTTATGCAGTGCTGGTGGGAATGTAAATTGGTACAAACCACTGTGTAAGGCAATGTGGAGATTCCTCAAAAAACTAGGAATGGAATTACCATACGACCCAGCAATTCCTCTCCTGGGTATCTATCTACCCATAAATTGTATCTTATATCACTTGTGTAACCTTATTTTTATTTATTTATTTATTTTTTATAAAGATTTATTTTTATTGTTTTTGACAGAGAGAGAGAGAGAGAGAGAGAGAGAGAGAGAGAGAGAGATACAGAGACAGAGAGAGGGGGGAGGGCCCAGAGCAGTTTCCATAGTTGCACATCATTGGTTTTTCCACATAGTTTCATTCCACAGGTGGGTGTGGGGCTGCACAGGGCAGGAACTGGGCCAGGGTCTCATCCCAGTCAGAATCGAACTCCGGGCACTCCCCAGTTCAGCATATGGGTCCACATGGGCCAGTATTCGATCCCCGGCGCTGCAAAGCAAGCGCTTAACCCACTGAGCCATCCTGGCTTCCCAACCTTATTTTTAAAATGTTAAAGTAATATTTATCACAGAAAATGTCAAACACATATAGAATAGTAATGAAAACTAATGTATAGCTTCCTTCAGCAATCAGTGATATTTTGTCAATCTTGACTTATCTGTCTCTCCCATTGTTTTAATAAGCTGAAATATTTTAAAGAATACCTACATATCATATAATTTTCCTGGTAAATACTTTAGTGTATATTTTTAATATTACCGCAATACCATTTTTCACACCTAAAAATATTAGCAACCATTCCCCAATATCCTCTAATACACAGTCTATATTCAGATGTCCCTGTTGTCTCAAAAGATTTGTTATTCAAATTAAGATCCACATAAATCCATACATTGTATTTGGATAGTAAGCCCAAGTGTTAACAATAACTCCCCTCTTTTTTCAGAAAAGTACTGTTAATGTGTTGGAGAAATCAGGTCAAATTTACTTAGGATTCATCACATTTTAGATTTGACTGATGGCTTCTTTGTGGTGGGATTAGTAAGCCGTTCCTCTTTCTCCTGCATTTCCTATAAATTAAATGTAGAGCTAGAGGTTTAATCAGCTGTAGCTTCAATCTCTAGTAAGGCTATTTCGTGAGGTGACTCTTCTTGCATCACACGAGGACATACGTAATATCTGTGTTGTCTCCGCTTAGTATGCTGATATTTTAGTTTAGATACTGTTGACCTGATCCAATCATTTTAAAGTTTTCCATTTCCCTTCTACCCAACAGTTTTAGCATTTGCTGATGACAGTCTTGTTGAGGCCCATGACTTTATTCAGGAGTGCAGAATGGTCATCTTCTAACTTATCATTCTCTCATTTATTAGAAGGAGTTTTTCTGTGAATAGGAACTTTCCTTTATGAACTATTCTGTTAACTTGAAATTCAATTTTTATAGAAAAGGTAAGAGAAATAAATGTTTGATTCTTTTTGTTAATTGGTTGGCAGTATCTGTTAAAGCTGATAGTATTCATGGCTGTGACCAATTCTCTCCTACATATATGTACATATGTTCATATGTGTGGCACATGTACAACAAATATGTGTGCATATATGAGGGCTGTCCAGAAAGTATCCAGTCACGTAATAGGAAAAATAGAGGCATTTATGGCTGGATTTTTTCTAGAAAGCCTTCATATATGCGTAACACATATGTTCAACTAAAATATGCCATATGTTCAATAAAAGATGAAAAAATATAGGAGTTTTATTTGTTATATCTCAAATTAGAAACAATGAAACTATTCGTCTACTGGAGGGATACATAAATTACATTGTATTTAAACAGTCAAGCACTATATACATATGAATAAACTAAGAATAATGCACACATCGTGGATGCATCTCACAAACATAAAGTCAAGTTAAAAGAGACAGGCCCAAAAGAGTTTGTGCTGTATTGTTTCCTTGATACCAAGTTTAACACCTGGCAGAACCATTGTGTTAGAAATCTGGATATTGGGTAGGGTAGTGAATGGAAAGGGACAAAGGGACGCCCATTCTTGCTCTTTTCTACTGGCTTGTCATCGGTTCTTGGGGTTTTTTTAGGGGAGAGAACTAGAAAATGCTTTAAAAAAAAAATTTATCACGAGTTCACACTGACTTTTCCTGATCAAATTTCAGATTGCTATATTGTTACTAATTTTTGTTTATTTTATACTTTTTCCCTGTTTTCTTACACTGAGATCCTATAATTGTACATTTTAAAATTGGCAGTATCAATAACATTACCAAAAATGAGATTATTGCATGCTGTTAAAAATGTCTCTGTGGTACTTTTTGTCCTTAGAATATATCTAAGAGGAAGTAAAACTTTCCTGGATGGCTCACTGTTCAAAAAAAAAGCCTGAGACCCACAGAAGCATCTTCACATTCCATGAGGATTAGGTATGAAGCTCTGTGACTAGTTAAGTGCCCTGACTTGAAAGAATAGTAAAACTGCGCTTATCTCCCGGGAAAAGCCAAATGACTACAAGTATTTCAGACCTTCTCTCCTCCAACATGAGGCAGACAGACAACCAGGTGCTCCACCTGAAGTTCTGCCCCTTGTGGAGGCTGCCTTTGTTCACTGCCTTTCAGGGGTAACCTGCGTGGGGCTGTTGGGCAACAGTTGGCCGTGTCCAGCTGATTGCATCACAGGGCAAACCCACGGATAAACTAGGCCATGTTTTCCCTCCCCCAGTAACTGCTCATAAACCATCTCCCGAAGCCGTAGTTGTGAGTTTCAGAAGAGGTGGCAAAGCCGTGGGGTCAGGTACTACGGGGCGACGTGCTTATGAAATGTACCTGTGCTCCCTGACCTGCATGGGCCTAGCTTTGAAGATACTCTTCACCTGACCACAGAATGCTGCTGCCCACGTCCACTGTTAGCCAGCAGATCAGATAGCGCACAGTTGATGATGGGCAGTTCAGGTTTCATAGTTACTTGGTATCTCATGGGCAGCCATTCAGTACGAAGGCGCAATAGCAAGCCAGCAGCTGCTTTTTGAATGAAGTGTTGGCCCTTATGAAAAACCCTACAGGTGTGCACTGTGATTCTCCTAATGGCACATCTCTGTCTGCCAGAGACATTTCCGGCCCCACTGTGTGGGCATAAGGCCCAGATGGCAGGACAGTGGGTGCTTTTCTTACTTCAAGCCCCTTTGAACTCCGGCAGCCCAAGAGCTGGATGTGAAATGCATTGGAATTGCGTGCTCAAACGGGGTCATGTATTATCTCCAGCATCCAAAGGGGCCCATCAAATCATGCGCCTCTTTCTTTGCAGTGGGACTAATGTGTACGGCAACTTGTCTCTCACTTCAGAGGCGAATGTCTCAACATGTCCCAGACTAGAAATGTCATCAGTGTGAAGCCCCTGAACGAACATGGGGTCTCCTCCTGTCCTCTGGAGCACAGCGTTCTTACAAAAGCCTGTATTGTCTGTGTCCTCCCACCAGGCCCAATGAACACACAATGATGAAACAGGCCAGCGTCCTGACTCGTTTCCATTTTCACCTCCACTCCTCTCTCACTCTGTGTGCAATGAGGCTGATGGATTGATTTCCTCAATGTGCTCCTTGCCCTCTGGCTGCCAGTGGTGTTTGATCAATGGGGCGCACTGGCCAGGGATGGGGAGAATTTGAGGTCAGAGTGATATTCCCCTGCTCCCTCCCCACCGGGGTGCAGCAGCTTGGCCATACCCCTCAACTGAAGGCTACAGGTCCTTTCATGCAGCTCCTCTTTCAGCCATGGCTCTTGTCTCTGAATTTTGTTAACTATGCTCCCCTTGTCTGTTGGGTCTGTATTATTATAGTTTGCTAGCACTGTTGTAACGAAATACCACAGCCAAGTGGATGAAACAACAGAAATATATTCTCACAGTTCTGAAGGCAGAAGTCCGAAATCAAAGTATAGGCACGAAGAATTAGTTCCTTCCTTGGAGGCTCTGAGGGAAAGTCTGCTCCATGTCTTTTCCTGGTGTCAGGTCTTGGCCACCCATCCGTGGCATGCCTTGATGTGTAGCTGCATCACTCCAATCTCTGCCTCTGTCACCACGTGGAATGCTCCCTGTGTATCTGTGTTTGTGTTTCAATTTTCCTTTCCTTATAAGGACATCAGTCATATTAGATAAGCACACCCTAAATGAGTATGACCTCATCTTAACTTGATTACATCTACAAAGCCCCTATTTCACAATGTGGTCACATCCTGAGGTTCTGGGAAGAACGTGAATTTGGGAGGGACAGCATCCAATCCAGTACAACATCTAAAGGTGGTGATGACTTTGTGTTTCCCAACCCTTCACTGTTATAAATAGTCTTTTTGGGGGGTGCTGGGATGGCTCAGTGGGTTGAGTGGTCGTCTTGCAGCCCCACCGTAGGCCCCAGCCCATGCGGACCCATATGCTGAACTGGGGTGTGCCCCCAATTTGGTTCTTACTGGGCTGTGCCTCCCATGTGGGAGGCCCCCAGTTCAGCTCCTGCCCTGGGTCTGCTTCCCACGTAGGAGGCCCCAGCTCATGAGGGCTTGCCTCCCATTCGGGAGATCCCGACCTGGTTCCTGCCCTGTGCAGCCCTGTGCCCACCTGTAAAGAGAAACTATATTGAAAACGAATGACATGCAACTATGGAGACTGCTCTGGCTCCCCACCCCCACCCCCCACATCGCTCTCTCTCTCTCTGTCAAAATCAATACAAATAAATCTTTAAAGAAATAGCCTTTTCATTGAACTACCTTCAGCTATCCAGTCTGCCTATGTTTCTGGCCAGGAACCTGTTTCTGTTCAGGACCCTGTCTGAACCACCACTGTTCATAGGAAGGTGGTCATGCTCTCTGGGCTACACTGTGTGAGAAGAAGGCAGGAGAGCGCGCCCAGCCCTAAGGTCCGATCCTGCTTCCTGCTCACGGTTCTGATGTGAGAAAAGACTGGCCTAGAGGATGCATCTTCTATCCCATCAGCTCCATTGTGAAATAAAGTCAGGTCCCGATTCCACCCCTCACTTGAGCTCCACAAGCCCTCTTGGCTGGACACCGTGGTGGTATTTGGGGGCTCTAGAGGTTAGCTTCCTTATATCTCGTAACCCTCGGAAGCTTTGAGTGTCCCCCTTGCTCCATTGACTCTGCTAACAATCTTGTTATTAGCAAGGAATGCAGGTGCTTCTGGGCTTGATTTTAGGGAAGCTTCATATCATACATTTCTTGCATAATAGAAAATGTCCCCAGAAGAGCCTCGATTCCCCCTTAAGGAGCCTCAGTCTGTGAACCAGGTCCTTACTTTGATGTGCAAACTGTGTACTTATTTGTCTATGTTTTGAACCACGCATACCTTCCTCTAGCTCTGCATTAAGATTTCTGTGCCTACGAAAAGTAAAATTGTTCCCCTTGTGAGGATTATTGCTATCAATCAGTCATTGGGAAATGACATGTGTTAAAGTCTATATAAAGTTTATTCATTAAACAGAAACTTATGCATTTCTACTATGTGCCAGGGACTATTGCAAGCTATTTATATCATCTCATTTAATTTTCACCACAATCCAACAAGCTAGATTCTATCTTAAAATTGAGGACACTGAGGAACAAAACAGTTAAGCAACTTGCTTAAAAATCACACAGCAGGGAATTAGTCCATTTAATTGTTTACGATTAAGAGTCTATACGTATAAACATCATGCTATGCTGCTTCACATGTCAATTATTTTTTTATGAACTTAAGTTGTGGAAACTAGATTACTTTGATATAGATTTTAATGATTCTATATCAATGTAGCTATCATTGAGTAAATACTAAGTATTACTAATACTTATGAGTAAAAATTAAGCATTATTAATACCTACTATACTGTGCTAGATATTTTACACACATTATCTCTAATTTTACAGCAATGCTGCTTTGTGGATCGTATTATCCTGATTTAGAAATGAGGAAATCATGTCTCAAGAGGTTATTGCTATGAAATCTAATACCACTTGGCCTTTGAGTGCTGGGCAGGATGACTAAACCCAGTTCTTGACATTAAGTACGGTATCTGCCCACCTGTCCCACTGGCATATTAGGAACATTATGGTCATTTAGACCAGTGTCCCCAACCTTTTTGGCATCAAGGACTGGTTTCCTAGAAGACAGTTGTTTCACTGGTAGTGTGTGTGTTGTGGGGGGTGGGAGGGCAGGGTAAGGGAATGCAAATGTGCAGTTCACGATAGGGTTCTCATTCCGATGAGAATCTAATGCCCCCACGGATCTGACAGGAGGCAGAGCTCAGGTGGTCATGCGAGCAATAGGGAGCAGCTGTAATCACAGATGAAGCTTCAATGGCTCACCCTCGGCTCCCCTTCTGCTGTGTGACCCTGGTTCAGACCACTCCCTCTGGGACACGGTCTTTGACCTGATTACAGGAGGTAAAACCCAACAACCAAGTGTGTGACTTTGGCTTATCTGGACTCCCAGAACCGAATCACACACTGGTGTTACATTTAGTGAGAAAGGGTGATTCGGTCTTCCCTGTGGGAAAGCCAAAAAGCATTGGCTTTGGAATCAGAAAGCCAGAGGTGAAATCTAATTCCATTCTCACCAGAAGTGTGGCTCTGAGGTAAAGGGCCTCACTGGGGACACTCAGCTTCCCCCTGTCTGAATGGGGCTCCTTCTTTTACCTCTTGGGGTCGTTGCAAAGGCCCAACCAAGTGATGTACATGTACGTGAAAGTGTATTGTAGGAAACACAATTTAGGATAACAAATGAGCATCTTCTGTTTGCTCAAGATTTGTTCACTGTCAGATTCACAGTATGTAATTTGCTTCAATATGCCAAATGCTTACACACATTCTTTGTTTTGTGACTCTGGCATTGAATTTTCATTTACTTGAACAGTAATTTAAATGAGCTAATTTGTGTCAGTTTCTCTGCTACTCATGTCCCCACGTGAATTTATCACAGGATCACATGTAGTCTATGCTGATGAGTGTCCTTGTCTGACCTTAACAGTGACACCTAACTCTATCCCAAGTTCCTGAATCCTGTTTCATTCCTTCTGAGGGACACCTTGTTCCACATTTTCTATTGTGAAGTTGGACTACACCTACACAGCTTCCTATAATTGCTATGGGTCAGGCCACAATGGTGACAAAACATGTGTTGCTTCACACATTAAAAAGGCAAGCATGAAGACTGTTATCTAGTTGTATATGAGAAAAAGTGTTTATTTAAATAAGCCTAAAAGAGCTCTTTCTGTAAATGTAAAATAAATTATTTGTATGATAAGAAAGTAGTGTATCTTAGTGGTTTTCTTTTTAAGCAATACATAAAATAACGGTGCTGTTTACAAAAAATGGTGTCTTAGGTTTGATTTTTTTAAATATATCAAATTGGGAAGCCGGGATGGCTCAGTGGGTTAAGCGCTCACTTTGAAGCCCCGGGGACTGAGCATCGAATCCCGACCCCGGCCCGTGTGAACCCATATGCTGAACTGGGGAGTGCCCCCAGTTCGGTTCTCACCAGGGTGAGACCCTGGCCCAGTTCCTGCCCTGCGCAGCTCCGTGCCCATCTGTGGAACGAAACTATGTGGAAAAACAAATGATGTGCAACTATGGAGACTGTTCTGGACCTTCTCCCTTCTCTCTATCTCTGTATCTCTCTCTCTCTCTCTCTCTGTCACAAACAATAAAAATAAATCTTAAAAAAGTACAAAATTTACCTGTGCTTCTGATTCTGTTCACATCTTAGTTAAGATTTAAATTATGACTCTAGGTCCTGCTTACCAGTATCCATTTCTGTTTTCATCTTTACTTACATCTTTACAACATCAAGTCCTGACAGCTTTCATCGACTACATCTTTCCTTTAAGATGTTTAACAGGGGAAGCAGGGATGGCTCAGCTGGTGGCCCCCAGCCCAGTTCCTGCCCTGCATGCCGCCCCCCCTGCCCCCACACAAACTTGTGTGGAATGAAACCATGTTGAAAACTGATGATGTACGACTATGGAGACTGCTCTAGGACCAGGTCTTTCTCTCTGTCTCTCTCTGTCTCTGTCAAAAATGATAAAATTAAATAAAAAAGAAAAACAAACATGTTTAATTGTTGGGTATGACTATATTTTGCTGCCCCATTTTAGGCATCAACACATTTTTGCAATCTCTGATGATTTCTGACCCAAACAGGAGGTTTTGTCCAGCTTTGCTACTTAAAAAACTATAAACAAGACAGTATTGCCCAAACTTGACCAAACATGAGAATAATTCTCCTGAGGCTATGTTAAGGACAGAGATTTCCAGTCCCAACCAGGCATAATAATCAGAATCTCCAGGGAAAACATCTAGAAATCTGGATTTGTAACAGAGACTGCTGGAGATTCTCAGGACAAAGCAAATTTGAGAACCATTAATTGAAAATAATTTATCTCTCTCACCTAAAGATTTTATAGATATAAAATCAGCATATCTGCCCACTGTCTTGAACCATCATGTTGATCAGGGAGATACCATGGAACTTTCTAAACTGTTGAAATGAGATTTGTTCCATAATGTCATCTTTAAAAAATTAAATTTAGCTTTTCTAAGTTCCTCTTAGCTTTAATCTAGGAATTCACATCCTCAGTGGGTGGTTTATACTTCTGTTCTGTTAAAATGCACCTGAGTTAAGAAGAGATTACAAAATAATCCATGTTCACATCTGTTGACATAATATCTGGTAGAATAAATTTTGTTCATAGAGGCACATAGATCTGCTTTGTTAAGGCTTTAGATATATAATTGGACTGTTTGGGCTGCTGAGGTTACCCTAAACCTCATTTTATCAAAGAAACTTATAGGAAAGTATTAGGTTGGTACAAAATTAATTGTGGTTTTAGACCGTGGATTTTAAATCACCATCACTAGGCTCAAACACATCTTTATTGATCAAAATAGGAACCATTACAACCAACACATTTTTTGCCAATGAGAAATAAGTTTATGTATTCCTGTAACATAAAAAGTCATGCTTCAGGATTCAGTGAACTCTTGGGAAGCATTTTCTTCATCCTGCTGGTTGTGGAATTGTTTTCCCTGCAAGGAAAAAAAAAAAATGTGATCGAGATGCTGGAGGGAGTTGGTTGATAAGAGGTCAGGTAAATATGGCCAACAAGGCAAAACTTCCAAGCCCAATTCTTTCCACTTTTGAATATTTTTTTTTAATTGTTTTTTTACAGAGAGAGAGAGAGATACAGAGAGAGAGAGAGAGAACTGAACTGGGGGCACTCCCCAGTTCAGCATATGGGTCCACACAGGCCGGGGCCGGGATTCGATCCTTAGTCCCCGGCGCTGCAAAGTGAGCGCTTAACCCACTAAGCCATCCCGGCTTCCCCTCTTTCCACTTTTGAAGTGTTGGTTCCACGATGTGAGGTTGGGTGTTGTCATGGAGAAGAGCTGCCCTTTCTGTTGACCCACACCCACTGCAGACGTTGCAGTTTTCAGTGCATCTCATCAATTTGCTGAACATCCTTCTCAGGTGGAATGGTTTTGCTGGGATTCAGATCGCTGTAGTGGATCAGACAGGCAGCAGACCACCAAACAGTGACCACGACCTTGTTTTGGTGCAAGTTTGGCTTTGGGAAGAGCTCTTCTTAGTCCAACCACTGAGCTGGTCATTGTCAGTTGTTGTATAAAATCCAGATTTCATCACACATCACAATATGATTAAAAAATGCTTCATTGTTGTTGTGTAGAATTAGAGAAGACACTGCAAAACGATGATTTATTTTTTTATTTTCGGTCAGCTCCTGAAGCACCCACTTATCAAGCTTTTTCACCTTTCTAATTTGCTTCACGTGCTGAATGACCATAAAATGGTCAATGTTGAGTTTGGGGGCAACTTCTTGTGTAGTTGTAAGAGGACCAGCTTCGATGATTGCTCTCTTTTGGTCATTGTCAAGTTCCCATGGCTGGCCGCTACGTTCCTCATCATCAAGGCTCTCTTCTGCTTTTGAAAACTACTTGAACCACCGCTGCACTGTACATCTGTTAGCAGTTCCTGGGTCAAATGCGTTGTTGATGCTGTGAGTTCTCTCTGCTGCTTTACAACCCATTTTGAACTCAAATAAAATCGCTCAGATTTGCTTTTTGTCTAACATCGTTTTCATAGTCTAAAATAAATATTAAATAAAGAGCAAGAAATCATTAGCAGTAAATAAATAAATAACAAAGCAAGAAATGCACATTAAAGTGATGTATAACAACCATATTTAAGAATGTATTCTAATATCAAACTTCAAATTTCAGCAATGCAAAAACCACAATTATATTTGCATTGACCTGATACATGCAGACTGCTGAGTTGAAGGAATCATCAAATCGCTTAGGAATACCAACTCATAACTTTGACCCACATGGCTCTGTTTCTTAGTAAAGTCACCAATTTCAGGTATAAATTATAATTATGATAAATAATACAGATTATAAAAGGGTGGCTAGCACTGTGATCCTATCTTCAATCAATTTTCTCAAGAAATTATGTGCCTCAATTCAATACGGTCAAAATACAGAATACATGTAGCTTAGTGCCTGCTGAATGCTGAGCTGAGGAACAGGGTAGTACATGACGTACACACACATAATAACTCCATGCCACGGATGGTGCTGAGCACGTCATATATTATGTGTGTTCCAGATTAGCCATCTATCTGGAGAGAAGTCATTTAAACATCTTCCAGCAGCCACCATTCATTTTACAAATGCTTGTGAAGTGCCTTCTATGTGCTGGGATGATGTGCTACTTTATTTTGGAATCACTAAGCTTAAACAGCTTATTTCAAAACTTAAATCACAGAAAATCATTCACTCTATCTCCCTTATGTAAGACATGGAAGAATTAGACTAGATACTATCTTAGGTATAATGTTATAGCTCTAAGACATTCTGAGTCTATCAACCTAAAATTTGTATTTTCTTCTATATCTTAAATGACAACGTCTATATGGCTAACATTATATCCATTAGTAAACATAAAATTCTTTGTCATGCAAGCACATCTATATGGTTGAAAGTGAAATGAACATAAGTAGCTTACATCTCCCTCGCCCATGGCATGGAAAATCCACACCAGGAAAAGCTCTCTCTTCCCGTGAGCTCTTACACCCAATAAGCAGGCTCATAGCAGTAGAGTGACACTTGAGAAAGGAGTTTTATATCCGGGATGGCAATTCCTGTGCTGCAGTTATTAGTTAACATCAGTTTAGGAGTGCAAATATGTTCATTTGTCTTGTTTTGTACACAAAGGTTGATACATAATTCTCCTGTTATGTGAAAATCATTTATAGGTAATCGATTGTCTTCTTCCGGGAATAGGAACAAATATCTGTAGGTAAAGTTTTTAGAAGGAATGAGGCAATCAGGCATCTGCAATGTGTTTATTCAGTTGTGGCCTTCTGTACACAACCCAGTGGTGTAAATATCCAAAGACCAACTCCGGCCTGTGTTTACTTACTCTTGCCCTTTGCATTAGATCTGGAGGTCAGTGA
>PVKE010023196.1:0-24855 GCA_004027555.1 Craseonycteris thonglongyai
CATTGGTTCAAATATTACACCAGCAAAAATGTGTTTCTTGTTTACTTCTGCTTTTGTTTTTGCTGCTAAATCTGGTCAAGATTTGATAGGAAAGCCCCTCCCTTAAGTAGGTTTTGTGTACTTTCATATTGTGGTGGAACATGGAATAATAGTGAATTAAGGGCAAGGCCAAGCCACAGTGTAAAGGTTTGTTTTCTCTTAAGCATCAGCCAAAGGTCCCAGGCTCGCCACGGCTGGTCTCAGCTCCTTCCAATCGTGTTTCTCACCATTCCCACTAATGTGTCCAGGCTGCAACCGAAATCATCTTATTATTATGTCTTTGCCCATACTTTAGTTTATACTGCTTTGTTTTGTTTTTCTCGGAATATCTTTCCCCTTTATATTTTAGATTAGGCTAAGTATTGCTATGATAATAGACCCAAAATTTCAATGGCTTATAACAACAAAGATTTACTTCTCATCTGCCACTGGTCGGCTGTGGGCCAGTAGATCAGCTCTGTCCACCCTTGTCACTCAGACATCACTCAGGTGATGAAAACATTGCTAGGAGCACACTCTATGTGACAAACTTGTCCAATTCCCAGCCTGCGGGCCTCATGGGGCCCAGCACGGCTTTAAATGTAGCACAATAAAATTTTGTAAACTTTCTTAAAACATTATGAGTTTATTTTGCAATTTTTTTTTTTTTTAGCTCATCAGTTATTATAGTGTTAGTGTATTTTATGTGTGGCCCAAGACAATTCTTCTTCCAATGTGGCCCAGGGGAACCAAAAGTTTGGACAGCCCTGATATAGCGTCTTGCACCAGAAGATAGGGACTTAGTCCAAAAGTGACACATTTGTAGCCATAACTAGTTACATGGTTCCACCAAAGCACAAGTGCACTTTAACCACCATATGCCCACATGAGAGCAGAAGTGAAAATATGTGGCCAGCATCATCCATGATGCCTTATCTCCACATCTCCCAGATCTTCTAATTCTTCCAGACTGGGTTGGAGTCCACCTCCTCACAAAGACAGCTCTGCCTCCTCTTGCCAAAAGGACACTCTTCGCACTGTTTAGACACAGAATGTGATGCTACCTTTTAAGGCCCTTCTGACTCTGTGAACAGCGTCTCCCCGGGGATTCTGTGTTTCCCACAATGCCTTGTGAGATAAATAGTGCTTGAATGATTGAATGAGGCTGTCTGCATAATGAGAGTTTCATCTCTAAAGACTTCAAATACCCTGGAGGCCAGTAATCCTTGATAAGTAATGTCTTTTTATTTTTTGTTCTTATGGATATCATAAAGATACTTAAGGCAACATTAAAAAGATCATAAAGATTTAAAAGATCATAAAGATGAAATAAAAATGTGCCTGTAATCCCACCACCCTCAACCAACAACTGTTTTCATTTCTTTTCCTTCTAGTGCTAAAGAGTGTGCACTTCCTTTGCACAGCTACATTCAAGGTGCACACCCAGGTAGGGAGGAGTCCAAATAGAAGGTTGCTCCCTCAGCATGCTTTTCCCTATTCCCCGAGGCAAGAACACTTTGGGTCCTATTTTAAGACTCATGTGTATTTTCCACAAGATGAGTGCCAGCAATGTAAAGGTTCCAAGTTATTTAGTGCAGTCCCCATCATTCAGAAATAATGGTGTACCCTTCTTCACCACGTCTACTTCTTGACCCTGCTCTAAACAAATTGCCTCTCGTTAAAGGAACTTGGTTTCCATCATTAGAAGAAGGGGGAAAAGTAAGACCGTGTTAAGTCTTGGACAATTCTGAAGAACATCAGTAGAAGTAAGAAAACTGCCAGTGTTACCATGCTTCAGGTCATCATTAAGACACCATTAACAATACCTAAAAACATGCAAGTTTTCAGTTCACTCTGTATTTTATCTTATTTTCTTGCCCTTTTGTTCCATTTAACTCATCTGCTTATGTTTGTTTTATTATGCACTCTTCCATTTTGTTAGCAGAGTTGAACCCTTTCCAGAACAAGGTAGAATATACATACACAATGTATTTTTGTATTGTCCACAGTACCAAACAGGCCCTAGGAAGTCACAGAGCTGATAAACAGTCCAGAGTGCCAGTTAATCCACTTAGCTTACTTAAGATCAAGTCACTCTTAGAATTGTACACAGGACTGCTTCTCTACTAAGAAGGAAAAATCACCCAAACACAGAGGAATGATTTCTTGCCTATTTTATATTTTAATAGCTGATAGATTATTGGGTTTTCAAGCTATAATATTTAAAAATTTTATGTTCAGTTTTCACCACTTCCACAGGCACACATAATCTATACTCTTACATTTTTGAAATGGTTTATTATTTTATGTGCCATAGTTATTGATCTGAATCAGATTTTCTTACCTGATTCAACAGAAAATAGTAGGAATAAAATGTGACTATTTATAAGTGTTAACCAGTGCTATAATTCATATGCAATCTGCCAAACCTTCTTTATTATAATAAAATATTGTATGTTTTTATAAGAGTCTGATAATAACTAGTTTAAATATAAACATTCTCTGCAAATTTGTCAAAAAAATGAAGTATCCTTAAATAGTACTTCAGATAGGACCATGGGCAGTTGCTAGTACATTTCCCTTCAATTTTATTACTGTCTCAATATTCATGAAATGCACGACAGTTCAATCGTTGTTTTCATGAGCAGTGCCTTCATTAAGGTGCAAAACATTAAACACCTGGAATGCTGCTGAAACTACTCCTCAGGGAGAAATTTTAGTTACAAATGAAAGTGATATATGTTTTAGCTGAAAAGTCACTCACTGCTGATAAAGAATCCATAGCAGAATGTTACAACAGAGCAGAAGAAAGCAATATGAAAAGAAAATTAATATGCATTGAGCAATAACTACCATGAATGATATGAAACAAAATCACAAAGCCAAAATTGAACAATCATCAAATTTCCATATAGAAAATTAAACACATAGTAGTGTTTACGGTTTCAGTTATCTAATGCTGTGTAACGAAGTGCCCCAAAACTCCATGACTGAAATAACAGTCATCATTTATTACTTCTCATGGTTTTCTGGAGGTCAGGGATTTGGGAACATCACCACCGAGAGATGGTGATTTCTGGATCTCTCCTGGAGTTGCAGTGGGACAATAGCTGGGGCTAGGGTCGCATTTAAGCCCCCTCCCTTTTTTTTAAATATATGTGACTGGAACCTGAGCTGGGAAGACTCAAACAGGGACATCCCTCTTCTGCTTTATGTGGCATTCCCTTGTGGTCTCGCCAGCACGGTAGCTTCGGGGCAGCCAGATTTCTCACATGTTGCCTTGGGGTTGCCAGAATATATGTCCCGAGAGAGAAAGAGCCAAGCAATGCAGAAGTTCTTTCAGGACTTTGCCTTAAAATCCACATAGCCTCCCATGTGCCATATTCTGCAGATCAAGGCCTTAACAAAAGTCCACCCAGATTCAAGTGAACAGAACATCCACTTCACTTCTTGATCAAGGGTGTTATCATCACACCGAGAGAAGAACATGTAGGACAGAACATGCTATGATGTGCCCATCGCTCTGGGGAGTGAAATCTGCCATGGGCAGCTACATGGCTCACCCACATTTTGAAAAAGCGATTAGCAATGTAATTTGCAAGGGAAGCATAATAGCCAGATTCCAATGTCTGCTTCAGGTTTACAAATTTAATTGGGAAGAATAAACATTTTGAGACTCAGTCCTTGGAAATATGACCTTGGGTAGACCGAGTATGAAAAGTACAACTGTACGATCTAAATTTCAATTCTAATTCAAACACTTTATCCCTCTAGAATACCAGCGACGTTAACAGAGGCACAAGGCTTTGCTTGGAGCAATGAGCCCTGGCGATTTCTGGGCAGAGAGGTGCTTGCTTTTCTTTCCTGGGGGGAATGAGCTTCCTTTTGTAATCTTACTGCAACAAACTTTCAGTAAAAAACGAAAGGCTTCCAAGCTGAATCGATTCAGGACAGACTGACTATCTGCTCAACAAAGAGTTACTTGGTAACGATTCCAATCCAAAGGTTGTGCTGGGCACTGGGGACAGGACCCTGAGCAAGTGTGACAAAAGTCTCTGCCAATGTGGGTCATACATTCCAACACTGAGCCAGTTCCGCGGTGGCCACGGAAGCAAAGACATTCACTGGGTCAGCTCTGAGCAGGAAAGGGAACTTAGGATGGAACGTACAAGAAGCAGCCCACAAAGAAAACTGAAAAAGGAGTTTCTAGGACATAGGAACATAGGAGGAAGAGGAGACACCTGAAAAGTCAGGAGAAAAGTAGACGTTGAGGGGAAGAAAGGGGTCCTTTGTATCAAGCAAGCTAAGTCCTGAAGACTAGGACATGTGCAGTTTGGAAAACGACTTGAGGATCCTACGGAACAACTTGGGCTCATTCAAACAGCCTCTAAATACCAACAGATGCAGCACCGTTCTCTCACCCTATAGGGAAGGCCTGGTAAGCAACTGCTGCAAACTTTTAAACCACGTTCTCTGTGGATAAAGTAGCCTGGGCCCGCGGTTCTGAACCATGGCTTCACACCACAGTTGAGCAAAGTGTAAGGTGTACCTCAAGCTGTTTAGAGAGGGAGGAGGCATAGAGAACCAGCTGGTATCTTCAGACTGACAGATCCCCAGCCATTCTGCCTGACCCTCAGAGCATCTTATAATGGGTCTACCTCAGCATGTGTGTCAGTGAGAAAGAAAAGGATTCTGGGAACACCCATCCACAGTACCTGGCAAGTAGCAGGGGTGGGACGAATACATTAAAACAACTAGGCTAGTTAATTAAGTTAATGGGAGACAATTCATGCTTCTACTCAGGATAGCAAGTGTTAGTAAGTGGGGAAGAAAAACAGTGACTAAAAGTGTGGCTCTAGACTCTGGCTGCTCTCTGCTTCCTGGCTCTGTGACTATAGGTAAGTAGGATAATAACTTTATGTCTCAGTTTCACTATCCACAGAGTGGAGATAATAGCAGCGCCTCTATCATTGAGTTGTTGCAAAGATTTACAAAGGAAGTGCTGACAATCTCTTAGTGTTGTGCCCGACATATGTGGACACCTCATAAATGATCAATAAGGGCTTCTGTTACTGTTCTGGTTGTTCAGTGACTCTTAACGGTGCAGTAGAAAATGTTCTCGCCTGACTTCTCAACATTCACTGATAGTTTCACGATCTGGAAGATGCAGCTTCCCTAGACCTGGTTTCCTTAACTGTAAAAATGATGAACCTTCATCTGGGTCAGTGGATGTTACACTCTGTTCTGACAAGTCCTAGACAGTGTCAATCAGGAGAGATGAGGCAGGTCAGAGGGCCACTGAGCTCCTCTCTCCCTTCTTCTGAGCATCTTCTCGCTGCTCGCTCTTACACACTGGGGTTCGGCATACGTCCATATTTGACCTAAAACTGTATCACTGAAAAACGAAACAACAAATGTTTAAAACCCTAGTTTCTATGGTGTCTGATGACCCAAATTTCCACAGGTTAGTGACATGTGGCAAGAGTCACTGGGGAACGCTGACAATCAAAGCAACAGCTAATAGGACACAAAAGAGAGCTGGTTCCTTACCAAACCCAGATGGTCTATGTATAAAGTCTTACTCAACACCTCGCTTTCAATTAGTCTTCTATCCTAACCGTACAGTTAAAATAGAAATATTTTAGCAGTAGCCGGAGCAAAAGATAGGCCTAATCATTGTTTGCTTGGTGAATTCAATTCTCTTACAATTAGGAAGTGATGGGGGGAAGACTGTCTCAGCTAGTGTTGTCTAGTGGAAGATCTCTGAAGCAAATAGTGTAGACTTTGTCAGAACTTAAACAACTGGCACTCTCAAAACATTTTTGCTGCTTGCTTGAGAATTTGCCAGTTGTTTGAGAGTCTGGTTGCTTGAGTTCCATTTAATGGAGAGGCTAATGTACTTAGGCTCTCAGAGTCTAAGTATCCTCATCTGTGGGGTAGAAGAGATTATACAAATTCACAATTGCCCTGTGAGTCACCATTTGGCTCATGAATTTGTTCACTGTACTTTTATGGAGAGTCAAATTTATACCAAGCATAGTACAGGATAAGAATACAATGGCAAGCAAAAACAGCTACCATAATAAAACAAATCCCAAACAAATTGCATACCTGCAACCCTCAATAGTCTATAAGATGACTCGAGGAACAATGTCTACGAAAGTTCGTGTCTGAACAATTGGAGGCACGTCATAAATGCTAATTGCCTTCTTTCTTGAATTTCCTTTCTTCACAGTGCACTTGATTCATAGCTAGTGTGGGTGACACTGAGCCATGTGCACTTGCCCATGATGCTCCCAGGTTCTCCTCACACGTACCTTCTTCATCCTATGCATCTTGTTCTCTCGTTCTTCAAAACTGTTAGTGGTTCAGAGGGCTGAGACAGAGGGAAGAGCTAGGGAGCAAGTCTCTATTAGAAAGTTTCAGGCTTGCAGGAGAGGAAGCAAAGGGGAAGAGAAGCTGGGCTGGGCAAGAACCAGAAGGAGAAACTGAGGAGTGGGCCTCTGATTGCTTCCCGAACAGGTCCAGGGCACCAAAAGGCCCAGGAGGAGAAATAGGCCCAAGGGAAACCAGCTGGCTTTTCTCTGAGGGACTCAAGTAAAGACGGGGTTTCCTTTGAATTCACCTTAATCCTCTAAGCCAGGGGTTCCCAACCTTTTTATACCCTAGGGCGCATTCTAAAATATTGGTAGGGCGGCGGGCACCAGCTATTTCTAAGGATATTTATTATTGAACAAGAATAAAAAATCATAAACAAAAATAATTTTAAAATAATAAATTTATTGTACAAATTATATACACACAAAGAAACATATATACAAAACGTAATACAAAGTAAATAAAAAACACGTATAATAAAATCATTTAAAAAAACATAAAAGAAAACATAAAAAAAACCACAATCTGTCAGTGTGATCTTTGGCATTGCATTTCATTGGCCAGTGCCTCGTAATTAGGAGAGTATGACGACAACCCTGTTAGCAATTATTAAGATGCTCATCGGTAAGTCGAGATCTATATCATGATTTTATTAAATTCATGTTTGAAAACAGAGATTCGCATAAATACATTGACCCGAAAAATGATTTAATTTTATATGCCGCTTTTTTTAAAAATGGGAACCTTTCTTTGTCGACTATGTTCCATAAGTCCTCTGATTTAAGGATTTTAGCACAATATCGTTCTTAAGGTTCAACATTTCTAACTCTAGTTCTTCTGCTTTCCCCTGAACAAGGTCTGCAATACATGCGGCTAGTTCTATTACATTTATTTGGCAAGTAAAAGGATTGATACAGAAGGAGACAATTGGCTCGATATTTGTAAACTGCAGAAATCTCTCTTCAAACTGTTTTTGAAGAACTTGCAGGGTATCTATAAATAATGACACGTTTAATTCATTGTTACCTAGCATTTTCCTCATATATGGGAAGTGCATGAGAGACTTGATATGCAGATGTAATATCAACAAAGTCAATTTCGCTTTAAATGCGTTTATAGAGCTTATCATTTCAGCTATATTTTTGTCTTTTCCCTGCAACTCCATATTGAAAGAATCTAATTTTTCCATGGTGTCAGCAAGAACACCCAAATCCACCAGCCAGCAAGAGTCTGTTAGTTCATCATAATTTTCATTTTTATCATGTATAAATGTTATTTCTTCAATTAATTTCACAAATCTTGTAAGAACTTTACCTTTACTGAGCCAACGTACTTTAGTATGCAGGATGAGATCGTGTTCTTTATCTTCAGTATCTTCTAACAGGGCCTTGAAAAGTCGGTGTTGCAATGGAGGTGCTCGAATAGAGTTGATTATCTTTGTGACTATTTTCATAACATGTTCAAAGGGCAGTATTTTACAACACAAAGCTTCCTGATGGATAATACAGTGGTAGGACATAAAGTCTGAAAAGGATTCATCTTTCCTGCAAAGGGCAATAAATCCTTTGTTTTGTCCAACCATTGCTTGTGCCCCATCGGTAGTTATCGCAGGCAACTTATGCAAAGGCATGTTTATCGACCTGGCGTATGTTCTGAAAGTTTTAGAAATATCCTCACCTCTCGTCTGTCCTTTCATTGCTAATATTTGCAACAGCTCCTCTTTTACTGTAAAGCTACTAAATACCATTCTCACCATAACTGCCAACTGTGCGGTGTCTGATATATCTGTTGACTCGTCCAATTGCAGAGAGAAGCAGTCACATATTTCCAAGTCAGTCTTTAACTGAGTTTGCAAGTCTTTTGAAATTGTGTGTATTCTTCTTGTGACTGTGTTATTTGACAACTGTAGGTCTTGCATCGCCGACATAATCTCACGCTTGTTAGAATATTCCTCCAACAAACAATCGGCAGCAGTCAGAAATGCTTCTTGTAACAATTCAGCATCCTGGAAAGGTTTTTTCTTCTTTGTGAGCATTAGAGAAATTTTGAAAGAAGCAATGGTTGCCTTTTTAGATTTTTTCACATGTCTAGTGAGAACAGTCTGTTGAGTAAACTTCATTTTAATTGATTTATTTTTTTCTTTATTACTTCAGATTTAAGTGGATAATTTGTATCAAAAGTGGTATGACTTGTCTGAAAGTGACGTTCAACATTATGTTTTTTCGGCACTGCAATACTACTGCCACACAACAGGCAAACGCATTTACCTTTTAAATTAATGAAACAATATGATTCCTCCCAGTCTGTGTTACAATTATAGGTTCGTTTTCTCTTATTTGGTCCACTCATTTTAGGACTAAAAAAATAAAAATAAAAATAGTTATAGAACGACAATATCATATCAAATGGCCACCATAATAATAGATTACCTACCTCGCTTTTAGTTCATTTAAAATTGAATATATCAAAACACTGTGACCCTAGCTAACCGTCACGACCCGATCAGTCCAGCAACCGCAATTCAAATGGCAACTTGGCGCCTCCCGGTGGGTGGAGGAGAGTGTAAAGAGTGCAGCGGCTACACAAGACGCGACGTGTACAAAGGCGACAGCTAGGGAAACACTTATACATACGATATCGCAAACATACCAACGGATATAATAAACCTGTGTAGATACTCAAACAATATTTTAAAATTCTAACAAATGTATAACAATAAATTATAGTTTTACTTAGTGTTTATGAAAAACTTCTGATGCCGTCAAACAATGGCGGGCACACACAAATCGGGCCACGGGCGCCAGGGCATGGGGTTGGGAATCCCTGCTCTAAGCTGTACTTCCTGAAAGCAGCCCTGGGGTAGGGAGTGAACCACCCTAAGGCCTCAAAATATATTCGGAATTCACAATATCAAGCCCATTCTTTCTTAAAAGCTGAAAAAGGGTGGAGGCGTTACAAACAAACAAAGAAAAACACAAACTGGGAATAGCAGATATGCATGCCAAATAAATCCTTGAATGGTTTCTCTAGAGAAACTCCAGATGCATTTAAACTTAAGTCACAAAACAAGTAGTGGCTATACCTGGAAGGTGCTTGCATGCCCTGCCTCCGAATGTTGAGTCACCCTGTTAGCAACCTGGGCTCTGACACCAGGCACGACCTCTTGACCTCTCCTCTCGGAAGGAGGCTGCAGATGCAATGCTCTCCGGACCCGCACCATACAGTGGGCTTTCCTAATGTGTCAGGGCCATTTGCTGCCTGGATGCTGAGCCCTGAGGGAGAGAAGAAAACTGTTCCCCGGTACTTTGATCCTCCGTTTATTTCATCTCTTATGTTTTCCTTTGACCCAGTGACTTGTTTCAGACACTAATAATTTACACCTCAGGCAAAGATCAAAATGTAGTGATGCCCTGAATAGTAACGACTGCCCTGATGATGGAATCCAGCCTCAGAGAAACCAAGTTAATTAGCTACACACCGATTTACCTTTAGGCCAATGAAGAAGGCAAGAAAACTGGATGAGAACTTGACCTCACTAGATGTTCTTTATAAATTCCGGCATCTCAGTCAGCACATGAGACCCCACTTCAGTCAGCCCAGCAAGGACCAGAGTAAGGAAGAGGAAAGGCTCACAAGCCATCAATGGGGACAGGACACCAACTCAGAACCATCCAGGACACCCACAGAAGAAACCTGAACTTCATTTTCTGTCATTGTTTTGCCAATTATCGAGCAGTTTTATTTACCAGTACATGACATGATCTCTTTTATCCTTTCCACAAGGCTTGTGTTTGGGACAAAGGTTGAGCAGACAGCTTAAGAAATACAAAGATTTATTCATTCTTAAGCAAAAATCTATTCAAAATCATTTTCTTTAAATCTCTCGTTCTTATACTTCCTCATTCTTATTCACATTTCTGAGAAATAATTTATTTAGCTCTTTGGGGAAAATCCATATTTCAAAGAAGCGTTTGACAAACAGTATTCCTCGTTTACATGCTTCTGTGATCACGGCCACTTCCCACATCCCCCTGGGAGGAAGTCCACTCCCGCCAGCCGGCTGAGATGTCACCGAAGGTGTGCACCAACGGGCCTCTTGCAGATGGCTGCGAGACACCTCGTCCAGGTTTACTCTGAGCCCTCTGCATTTAAGCACTGCCCCCAGGAAAAAGCATTTGAAATGCATCAGTAGCACCCCCCTGTTCTCTCTCACTGAGCTCAGAAACATCATGCTACAAAGACACCTACGCTGAGCTAACATCTGAAATGGAAAGTGCAACCACAAGGATCTTACTCTTTTCCTTTCTTCAGTAGTGCGGCTCTCAGTACATCCTGTGTGATATGACTGCATGAGTTTGCTCGAGCTGTCACATCAAATTACCACAAATTTGGTGGCTTAAACAACAGACCTTTAGTATCTCACAGTTTTGGAGGCTGACACTCCAGAGTCAAAGCATCGGCAGGGTGGGTTCCTTCTGAGGGCTGGGAGGGGAGGATCTAACCTTGGCATAGAGATGTCCTCCTACACCTTCTTTCAAAAGAAGCATTATCCTTCTTTTGTCTATCTGTCTCTGAGTTCATATTTCCCTTCTAATAAGGACTCCAACCATCAAGGATTTAGGCCAACCCTACTAAGCTCATTTTCAGTGAATTCCCTCAGCAAAGACCCTATTTCCAAATACCGTCATGTTTGGAGGTACTAGGGATTAGGATGCTAACCTATCTTTCTTTGGAAGGGGACACAATTCAACTCATAAAAGGGACCAACAAAAATGTTCTGACTTATAACTTGTCAAAGAGGAGATGCTATCATCACACATTTCTATGTTTGTCAACTTGAAAAAGTATTTATCGTATGCCAGAAACTATGCTGTAAAGTAGGGAAATAAAGACAAACAAAATGAAATCCTTATGCTCTTGAATCTGCCCTCTCTTTATGGCAGCCCCTCCAGCCTGTGGAAATGTGGAGAGCCAGAACATCAACTTTCCAGTTGGGGAAGATTTGAGCTTCTAGATCCTTTCCCTTTGACCTAGTTAAACACAGCAGCGGCCTGTAATGCTGGATAGATCAGGCACCCAACTCATCAGCACAGAACAAGAGTTTCATCAACTGAATTAGAGAAGTGACCCATCTGCCCTTTTGGGGACATTAAGCTGATGATCATTAATTTAAGAGAATTGTGTGTAAATGAATAATGATGGCAACCCACACGTCTTATCTAGTTGATAGTAGAAAAAATGATAATACCACCCATTTTTTCCAAAGCTTGCTTTCTGGCACTGCATTGGTCATTTAATCATACATAATTTCGTGTCATTTCACAACAGTCTGGCAGAAGTAACACCCCTTTTTATTATTTTATTTTGTTATCTCATATTGTTTAGTAATTATATTATATTGTTTTATTATTTCATATTACTTAAAAGGGAATTACTTCTGCTGGACCCTGTTTTACGAATAGAAAACTGAGGCTGGGAAAGATGATCTTACTAAAGTCATCAGCTAATGCACAGTGAAAGCAAAATCTGAACTGAGGACTCCTAAACCAAACCCCACACTCATAACACTTATGCAAGAGTGCCTCATTCAACTTCAGAGCTTGTGCCAATTGCACAATATTGTGTATTGTGTGTGTGTTATGTGTGTACAGATGGAACATCTATTTCCATCCCAAGAATCTGCAACTAATGTCAATCTGTTAACAATAAACTTTATGCTCATTCAAAAAAACTTGTGACTTTTCCTTATGTCAATGCCTGTGACATATTAACCAAAAAAAAAAAAAAAAGAAAGAAAGAAAGAAAGAAAGAAAAGAAATAAAAAAACCTGGGCCAACTGATTAATTAATATTTGATGTGTTGAAAAGTCTAATAATGGTTCTTTACGTGAAACATCGGATAATGTGCAACCCACTTAATTGTTTGTTTTATAACTTCAAAATAGTAAAACAGAATAACCCAAATGATTGGCTATCATGGTAAGTGATATTTTAACATCTACTCAATCCTCAAACTGAAGCAAACACACTTATCCAAAATCCAACACTTTCCATTTTTCTTTTAAATATTATAAGTAAAAAACCAGCAACATTGATTTTTTTCCCATCTGACTTCTGCTAGAAAGTTCATTCCTGAACAGATTACATTTGCTGCTTTGTACCCCAGAGGACATTTTAAAGCCAAGTAAAACCCTAAAATCTTGAGAATATGGGTTTTCTCAAGAAGGTAGAAGAACTTGAACAGATCTTTAATTATAAGATAACAAATATGTCATGATAGATGAGCTGCCTTGTATGAATTAGAGTTAAAAGTTTTAACTCTTCAGTTAAACTTTAAACACTACCACCATAGAAAGTTTTGGGGACAATGTCTTCAAACTGCTAAGAAGGTGATGGCACTGTCAAAGCATGCAGAAACCCCTGGAGCATCATTTCATGACTTTTTCAATATCTGTGACCAAGTTTCAGCTGCTCGACAACACTGCAAAGTAAAAGCTATACCTCTTACCTTTTCTACTGCCAGTGCATCTTGATTAAGATGGATAGAGAAGTTGTGGTGCATTTACACAATGGAGTACTACTGAGCAATAAGAAAGGGTGAAATACAGCCATTTGTGATGACATGGAGGGACTTTGAAACCATCATAGTAAGTGAAATAAGTCAAAACTGAAATCAATCAAGAAACATGACTCCACTTATAGGTGGAATATAAAACTGAAAGTAACAAAGTAATAAAAACTCACGGACACAGTCAATAGTTTAGTGGTGACCTGAGGGTAAAGGGGGAGGTGGGTGGAAGAACAGGGGTGGGGGAGGAGGGAGGGGCCATCAAATCCATGGTAATGGGAAGAGAACTTGATTCTGGGTGGTGAGCACACAATGCAACACATAGACCTTGTCATGTAGAATTGTACACCTGGAACCTATATAATTTTTACCAACCAATGTCACCCCAACAAATTTAACAATTAGAAAAAAAAAAGAGTCATGATAATGATGAAAGAGGAGGAGGGAGAGAGAGAGGGGAAGAAGAGGGAGAAAGACAAAGAGCAAGAGTTTGATCCACCAGATGAAAACCAAGAGTCTATATGTTGCAGGATTTTGATGGAAAATGATCACAAATAAATGATAAAAATGAGACTCAACTCCAAATCCTCTATCTCATTCCATTACACCAAGCTCTCTTCGAAATGATACATTGGCAGAAACAAACAAAAGTGCCTATCCTAGGTCACCTTTTCTTCTTTTCAGATTGTTGGATTAAGGCCACTGTACGGTACCCGGTGAAAATACTCAAAAGAGTCCTCATGCCATGCCCTGTGAATACTGTGAGCTTAGAAGGCCAGACACAAATGATCTCACTTAAAACATCATTTAGGAATGTGAAAGTAAGCAAATGCTAAAAGATTAATATTACTTTGATCCAAAGTGTTATCTGCTTTTTTTTGCTTGTCCATGTTGACCATTGTACAGAGAGAGAGAGAGAGAGAGACGGAGATTGCTGTTTAATGGGTATAGAGTATCAATTTTGTAAGATTAAAAAGTTCTAACAATTGGTTGTACAAGGTGAGTATACTTAATACCCCTGATCCACACACTTAAAAATGGCTACAATGATAAATTTTATGTTGTGATTTTTTACCACAATTAAACTTTTTTAAAAAAGAAATGAAACAAAGGAAAGAAAACCAACTCTGTCCCCTCTCTTCCATTTTCCCTCTAGGGAGGTAGATGCCCTGGGAATGGAAAGAAGTGGACCTATCTGAGGAACAGATAGAACGCAAAATGGAAGGATTTGGTGTATCACTGAGTGTGGGGATGAAGTAGATGAAGGACATGAGTGACTTCCAAGTTTCTTGAAAAACTGCAATGGAGGCTGGACAAGAAGAAGCACTTTGGACAGAGAGCAGGGTTAGAAAGGCATGTGAGGTCATCTATGCAGGAATTGCCGGCAAGAAGCCTGCTCTGGGACTCAGGAAGGAGGGGACTGGTGAAGACTCTGTGTTTCTTCTGGGAACTCTAATGTTTGGTTATAGTCAAACCCTATGCTCTTCGAAAACCTTTTCCTTCCATCATGAATAATGATGAGCTTGTCTGTTCACAATTATGTGTGGGTTTATCTTATGTTTTTCTCACCTACTACTTCATAATTCTAACAGGTATTGGACAGACATTGAGTTGTTCATGCACATTAAGTACAAGTGCCTAACACCACAGAACTATTTAATAAAGTTGCTTTTCAATGCTTCCCTACGTCTCATTGACTAGTTCCCAATGCCTCTTTTTCTCTTTTCTTTTTTTTTATTTTCTATTATTATTATTTTATTTATTTATTTTTATTTTTTTATTATTTTTTATTATTTTTTAATATTATTATATTTTATTCTTAAATTTAATGGGGTGACATTGGTTGGTAACAATCAGACAGTTTCCCAATGTACAACTCCACATCATCTCTTTTCTTTTTTAATTGTTAAATTTATTGGGGTGACCTTGGTTGATAACAATTACATTGTTTCCAGGTGTATATTTCTACATTACATGGTCTATACATTGTATTATGTGCTCACCACCCAGAATCAGCCCTCCTCTTTTTTTTTCTAAACAGCTACTTCCATCTCCTACATAGCTACTTTGACCATTCTGCAGAATCAAATGCTGCATAGAAGCAAACCTGGGGTGTTCAATGAACAGGTGGATTCCTAACCGAACATCCATCACTTCAGCAAGCACCATCAAGCCAGCCGAGCCTGTCAATGCAATAATCAGTACCCGGCCACACCTGCAAGGCCAGCTGCCACCAGTGTTTACAAGGTGAAACCAGACAGGGCCCGGCAAGCTGACCACAAAGGTTTGCATGACACCTGTTTGCAGTATGTAGGACAGCCTCTGGACAATCCCATCAGACCTGCACTCTCAGACACTTGGACTGGTTCATAAACTTAGGGGGGAAATAAAAAAGACAAACAGCACTAGCCTGTGGCTGGAGAAAAGACACTTGAATGAGAAGTGACCTAATATAGAGAACCAGGACAGGGGAGGAGGGAATGAAAAATGACAGAAAACCAACAAACAAAGCCAGTCACGTTTTATAGTTGAGTCTCTAGAAAACCATCTTTATGACTTTTTTTTTTTTTAATCAGAGATGTTCTTGACAAATAGGCAAAGAACTCAGACCAGGCTTTCTGATGCAAGTTTCCACTCCAAGGCATATTGCCACTCATGGGGACTTTGAATGGAACTTTGCAACTTGTTTATCTGACATCGGTAACAGCTTTCTCAGTTCCAACCATCCCTTTTATGTATTTCAAGATAACAAAAGGTTATGTGATTTTAGGAAACTGAGCATAAAAACAGGTATATTCTCAGCATATCCAGTGAATGTTAAGTGCCCCGTTTTAGATCCTAGAGATGGCTTTCATACAGTGACATTTTGCTAAGAATTGGTTGTATTTAAAAATGCAGGTGTGTGATAGTAATGCTCCACAAAACACAACAGTGGGTGAATAGCAAGGTTGCCCTATGACTTGTGAAAGCTAATTCTGTCCTCAGCTCTTCTCAGTAGAAAAACAATGGTTCAGATATGACAAAACAGAACCCCTGTTACACTGCTGGTTCTTTCTGAGGTTGCTAGTGGCATAGATTGCTGTAGAGGTAGATGTTTATTCTGCCTCTAACTGCTGAGATTTCTCACTGCCCCCATACGCCCACTGTAACTACAAATATCTACATTGACTGTGTTAATTTTTAAAGACTTATTTTTATTGTTTTTGACAGAGAGAGTGAAAGAGAGAGAGAGAGAGAGATACAGCCACAGAGACAGAGAGAAGGTGGAGGGCCCAAAACAGTCTCCATAGTTGCACATCATTAGTTTTTCCACATAGTTTCATTCTACAGGTGGGTGTGGGGCTGCACAGGGCAGGTCTCACCCCAGTGAAAACTGACCTGGGGGCACTCCCCAGCTCGGCATATGGGTCCACACGAGCTGGGGCCATAATTCGATCCTCGGTCTCCGGGGCTGCAAAGTGAGTGCTTAACCCACTGAGCTATCTTGGCTTCCCCAGACCATGTTAATTCCTAAAAGGCAACTCATTCCTGTTCAATTTCAGAATGCCAGCAGTTCACTCAAAGGCATGCTTTTGGAGACTGGACTACAGAAAATAATGGGAAAACAGACAACAGTTCACAAACTCATCTCCTTGTTTGACCATACATGGAATTAACTGACATATTAAGTCTCCCTAGTTCTTGGCGGTGCATTTGCTCTGTGTGAGCCGTGAAATCATGACAACTGAGCACACATCTCATCATAATGATCATAATAACCGCTAACATTTATATAGCAATTATTTCCTTTCACTCAGCTAATCCTCCAATAATCTTATGAGGTAGGTACAACTGCTATTCCTGTTTCACAGCGAGAAAGTAGCATGCTAGGTGAGTCCCAGAACTAGAAATTTGCAGATGAGAATTAAGGCCAATCCCATTTGCTCTGAATGCTATACCACCTTCTCAAGCAATTTGTTGTATTTTAAAATACAGGCGTATTCGTTTGCTACAGCCCTCCTCAATTAGGTATTTTATACATGTAAATCAGAAACCCCACACGTGGTATTCTTCACGGGATTATTCTGAGGGGAAACAAAACAAAACAAAACACCCACATAAGTTTATAGAATTCTTATGTTAAAGATTTATTTTTATTGTTTTTGACAGAGAGACAGACAGACAGAGAGAGACAGAGAGAAGGAGGAGGGCCCAGAGCAGTCTCCATAGTTGACAGCATTAGTTTTCCGTACAGTTTCACTCCACAGGTGGGCGCGGGGCTGCGCAGGGCAGGAGCTGGGCCAGGAGCTTCGAGCATACACCCCAGCAAGAACTGAACTGGGGGCACACCCCAGCTCAGCATATGGGTCCACCTGGGCAGGAGCCAGGATTCAATCCTCAGTCTCCAGGGCTGCAAAGCGAGTGCTTAACCCACTGAGCCATCCCAGCTTCGCCTAGAATTCTTATTTTCTATGAGAACAAATTTAATGACTTTATTCAATCATTGAAAAAGTTCAATTATGAGCTATTATAGGTAGTAAGCTCAGGTTAACTTGCTTAATCACTCCACATCTGAGTTATCTCTTTCAATCATAAAATTTACAAAAATTTTGGATTAGATTTAAATTTCTTTCTGGAGTCCAATGACAAGTTTGCAAACAATGATTGCAAAGGAATAGGAACAGACAAAAGCAAAAGAAAAAAGAAAGGTTTCACAATGTAAAATCACTTTGAGTCACCAATTGAAAAGAAATTCTAACGCAGAACCTGGAAAACTTGCTTTATATGTGTGTGAGATAACTAGGAAGGGCCAAGGTCGCATTGGAAATATATGTAAGGTTTCTCCTGACAAATAAATGGCAGAGAAATGTAAATGTATCTTATAATCCTCGCCATTACCAATAAGCTCATAGACCACCCCCTAACCCAAGCACACGCTTCCCATATTGGCAACTGCATCCTAATGATGGACAAGGGAGTCCACCGCGTATCTCGACAGCTGTATGCTATTTTCCTAAAGACAATACTGAGAAAGAACATCAAAGCTTCTTTGCCTGACCTGCTTACTAATAACACCAAAATCAGCATTTACTGGTCCCTCACCAGGTGTGAGATGAGGGCTGAGCACAGGACCAGAGTCCAAAGGTGCTACCTGGTGTTCTTTGTTGTCATGACACTGGTTGTTGGGTTGTTTGTGATTGCAGATCTCTTTTCAAGCTGTCTTTATAGGAAACATTTAAAATTCCATCCTTTGCTTCCAACAGGAATGACATTTCATCACCAGTCCCTGGTGAAAAGTGCATTTTATTTTTATTTTTTATAAATTAAGAAACGAATGAAGTGAGAATGGATACCACGCTCCAAGTTCACACTTAAGGTGATGCATGTGCACGTGTGTGTGTGTGTGTGTGTGTGTGCTGGGGGTTGGTTAGAGGGGGTTGTACGTCATCGATGAGACAGGACACTTACTTGCCCAATCCATGAAAAATAAAAAGTATCCTGTCACAATATGATTCCTACAGAAGTAAAAAGAATAGCCAGATACAGCCTGCTCTCTCTGTGCCACCGTGGAGACACTTTCCCGATGCCAGGAGACGGCCCTGTCTTTTCGGTGTCCTCTCTTGAGTTGAGGTGCTCCACTCCTCCGGCAGGGTGGTTTTTAGAAGGGACTGCACTGTCAGCTCCAGCTTGCAGCACAGGGAAGTGACATGTCGCTCAGGCCTCTCGCCACTTTCCCCATCCTTTGGCACACGTGAAAAAGCCTGTCAAACCTTATCCAACACACATGGTTTCAAGGATAAGGGGGTAAAAATAACCGCTTTACTCTGGAAGACAAGTAGAAAAGGCAAAGAGATGCCAACTGACAAATAAATGTACGGAGACAGGCTTTCTTCTTCTCTCTGAGGTTCAGGTTTCTTCCTCAGGTTCCTGGCCAACTTCTGCGGCAGGAAGATGTGACGCATGGAGCTCAAGTACATTTGCATGAGCACTGGGAAAAATTCTACAGCAAAGAACAAGAAAGAAGAGGGAAAGCCAGCGTTTTCTGGGCACTGGCTACACTGTAAACACTGTGCAAGATATTTAGAAAAAGAGCGTTGCTTCTATTGAACCCTGGGGACCAGTATGCTGAAGAGACAGGCTTAGCATCATTTTATAGGGAAGCAAACTTTAGCTCAGAGAAGTTGAATAACTTGCCCAAAGTCATTCAGCTAATAAGTAGAGAAGCGGGAAGTGTAACTCAGATCTGATTCCAAAGCTTACACTCGCCCCCACACACCACAAACCCTCTGTAGGCAGCTCTGAAGATACCACACAAGGGCTCTCATGGACACAGTAAGTATTTGAATCAGCTGGCAAACATGAATATGTTGGATAATGGCCAGATACTTAACAAGAAACACCAGCTTTAAGGTGTGGCTAAAGTTACTCCAGAAACAATCCAATCTCATTCATGTCCTCCAAACCAGCCCACGGCCAGCCCCCTTCTTTGGGAAGATGTCAGAGAACAGATCTTTGTACGTGCCAACAGCATTATGGAATGTCCACACTCAGGGCTCAGGGTACAGCATTTCTGCTTTATTTCTTCAAGTTCAACGTGGCTATCACTCTTCAGAGATACACAGACAGAATGGGTTCCACACAGGACTTTCCCCAGGAAATTTAAAGTAGATTGGAGAGCTCAGGCGGTGTCTGGTTCTACTACTTTTGATTTATTTGGAACAAAAAGATATTCAGCCTGAAAGTAGCCATTTACTCTCCTGGGGGATGGGGAGGAAAAGAGGATACAATGCTCATTTTCTGCTATTCCCACCACCTTGTCCCGATTCTATTATTTGCAGGACATCCTTTAACAGAAACTTTCCTGCATTCCTTGCTGTGTTTCAAGTTGGGATGGATGTACTCAGATAACCAGTAGTTCGATTCCAAGCATACCCTTCCTATGCAAGTGCATTCACAGGGGAGAGTGTGTGTTTCCCTTGCTCCGTTGTCCTTCCAGCCATCTCCTGTGCCAGCTACTGAAATGATGCCATAATGACCTCAATGTCATGCAGATGTCACGCCTGATACCAGGAAAACAGAAGCGATGCTCATTTTTTGCTGGCTTGGCAAGAAAACAGAAGTGGCTTTTTATCAAAATTAAAAAGATTTTTTCATGGGAAGCAGTGGAAGCAGTTGGAAAGAAGGGCATATTTTATCTTGGAAAGGGGGTTTTCATCGTGGCAGACAAGAAGGCATGCTTTCCTTCCTCTTCCAAGATCAACCAGATCCACGAAGCCAGCCACCCTTGGCTCGTGGAACAGGTACAACGAGGGATACAAGCGCTGAAGGCCAAACTTCCTGGTCTGAGACACTTGCCATTCCTGCCTGACAGTTCACAAGTCCATGTCCCAGACACTCGGCCCAATCTTTTTGTGTCTTAAACCATAAAAGAAATACACCCACTGTTATGTACAGTAGTCATTTCTTATCCCTGGGGGATACATTCCCAGACTCCCAGTAGATACCTGAAAACACGGAGAGCACTGAACCCTCTATAGACTATATTTTTCCTATATATACATACCTATCATAGAGTAGGCACAATAAGAGGTTAACGACAACCACTGATAAAATAGGAGAATTGTAATATACTGCAATAAAAATTGTGAATGGGGCATTATTAAGTAAAATAAGGGTTACTTAAATACAAGTACTGTGAGTGATACTGTGACAACTGATCTGATAATCTAGACAGCTCCTAAATGAGTAATGGGTAAGGAGCACACCCAGCGCCCATATGCTGGGCAAAGGGATGGTCCCAGGCAGAACAGGGTGGGACGGTGTGCCATTTCATCACTCTACTTTAGAATGGTGTGCAATGTAAATGTATGTATTCTTTATTTCTGGAATTTTCCATTTAATAGTTTTGGATCAAGGTTGACTATGGGTAACTAAAACCACAGAAAGTGAAATAGCAGACAAAATGGAACCACATGCATCTTCATTCTGGTCATGGGTAGGAGCTTCTGGGAGTGGGAGAGGGGTGATAAGGGAGAACGTGGGGTTCACTTTCTAAACACCTACTTTGTGCCAGGCCCAGCACATCTTACATATTTATTTTATATAAAACTCACAACAAAACTTTAAGAGGTATTATTATGTCCCTATGGCAGATGACAAGGAAGAGGTTTAGGGGAGTTAACTAGAAATGGCCAAGGTCATACTACTACTAGTAAGTGGAATACTAGAAGGATGTGCAATAGAATCCTTGCTTAATCTGTTGATTCTAAACCTTCTCATACCACCAAGCAGCACTAACATATCTTTCCTGCCATAGAAAGCCAGTTTAAAATGCTATTACTTGAATAAACTAAATGTGCTATACACTTAAAATGAAATATTATTCAGCTCTAAAAATAAATGAAATTCTGATACATGTCACAACATGGAACCTTGAAAATATTATACTAAGCAAAATAAGCCAGACACAAAAGGACAAATATTATATGGTTCCACTTATGTGGGGTATGTAGACTAAATTCATACACAGACAGAGCATAGAGGTTACCAGTGGCTAGGGGAAGGGAATGAGGAATTACTGTTTAATGTGTACACAATTTCTGTTGGGAATGATGTTAAAGTTCTGAAAATGGATAGTAGTGATGGTTACACAACAGTGTAGATACATTCAATGAATGGTACATTTCAAATAGTTAAGATGGTACATTTATGTTATATATATATTACCACCATATAAACAGTATTTCCTTCTTCTCCATTTTACATCTGTCTTGTTTCCATAGCTCTGTCTTAGAATTATCTCTTGTTAGTGGCGAGGAGGTAACAAATCATTGACTCTAGGCACTTCAACTCTAATCAACTGACTGTGGCTGTTAAGAACATCATGTTAAGAAGGAAGCTGAAGATGTTTCCAGGTAGAAGAGGGAAAAATAACACAATTTTATTTCTCAATAGCTTCCACAAGAATACACAGAAGGGGCAGATAAAATACACCAAAACATTTTTAATTGTTCTCGGACATGTGGATTGGGAAACACAGAGCAAGTGACAAGAACTTAAGGTGGAGTGATTATGGTACAGACAGATGATGACAGTCAAATGCAAGTTGACTTTCTGATGTCAGGAGCAAGTAAGTATCCTATTCAAGGATTAGGATTGAAGTCAGTAAGCAAGGAAATCTAAGTGGTTGGAAAGTGTAAGACAGAAGAGATTTTCTGTGATCATGAAGTTCATGAGTAAGGGCTACCTAGAGCTTCCTTAGTTCTTGTTGCTTCCTCCTGCCAGTGCAAGACTCCATAGAGCCTTGCAATAAATATTTCTCCCTTTCATAAAGTTTCAGTATGTATTCCTTAAATGTATAATAGTCCAACTTCAATAGGGCCTCCATAGGTACAGTAGTCATTTAATGTGTAGTCCACAGAGAGCAATTTCAATCCATAGGAATTTTCCTAAGCTCCATGAGCTTTCTGTGATCGGATAGACAACATATCCAGATGCATGGAGAAAAAGGGGGAGTTGTCCAATTTCTTATTATTGGTATAAATATGGCAAAATAAAAGTATATAAAAGGGAAGACTTAAATTTATATGGCCACATGTGAGCATGCAAAAAGAGATGTTTAAGCCTGGAGAATTTCTAAAACTTGCTTGAACCATAAACAAAAATAAAGAAGATATTGGAAATTATAATTAGCATTTGAAAAAAGAAACCATTGAAATCCATACTCATATTATGTAAAAAATGTTTCTCTGCAATAAAAGAAATTCTTCAATTCAATAATCAGCTCTCTAGCTATCTAAAAATCAAGTTAAAATAAATTCAGATCACAGAATCAATAATTGGGGACTAAGGATCACTAAACCCTGTGTGTTACTAATTGCTTGGGGAAAAAAAATCTTTTTTTTTTTTAATTATAAATATGCATCACATAATGCTGTCTTTATCTCTAAAAACTTTCCCTAAATCCTGCCAGCACATTGTTTATGTAATGATTAATTCTTTGCATTAACTGCTATGTATGATGTCAGGCATACTGGAATGCATATTAACTGTTCTTGATAAATCAGTTCATATTGGTGTTCCCCTAAAGTATACTACCTACTTTGAATAAATAACAAGAAAACAGCTGCACATTTGGGAAGAAAGTAGCGTATTAGGAGAAAAATTAGATTTTTGAATGATAAGGAATCAATACACGGTTGTCTTAGTGATTTTCAGAATTTAAAAAATGCGGTATCCCTTTTTGCCTGCAGTAGGATTCAGAAATCAATGATTTTGTTCTTTCTTTTTCTTGAGCTGGAGAACACGTGTTGAGCTTAATCATAAAGCTTTGATTTCCACTCCAGATGGCAGAGTAGGTAAACACTGTGTTCACCTCCTCTCACAACCGCATCAAAATTACAACTAAACTGCAGAACAACCATCATTGAGAATCGCCTGAACTCTAGCTGAACCAAAGCCTTACAACTGAGGACATATAGAAGAAGCCACATCGACACAGGTAGGAGGGGTGGAGATGCAGAACAATTTGGTCCCGAACCCACATGTGATCATTAAAAACTGGGAGGGATATCTCAGCTGCGGAGGTCCTCCCTTCCCCCCAAAGGAGTGAGTGAAGGGTCCCAGCTCCACACCAGGCTCCCCAACCCAGGGTTCCAGTGCTGGGAAGAGACGTCCTCATAGCCTCTGGCAGTGCAAACCAGCAGAGATGGTGACTGAGTGAAACAAGGGCATGTGGAGTTCTGGGTGCTCCTCTTAAAGGGCCTGCACATGGACTTACTTGCTGATAGAATGACTGACTCTGAGCTCCAGCATAGGAGCCGCATGTCAAGCGCTGCCAGGACACACACGGAGAATCTGAGCTGTCTGCTTTCAGAGCGAGACTGGAGGGGCAGGTTTCTCCTAGACAAAGGCAGAAGCTATTGTTTCTTTGTTGAGCCCTCCTTCCTCCCAGTGTGTACACACAGCAGGCCACCATATCTGAGTCTCCATCAACCTGGCTAACATTGTTTCCTCACCCAGATGCAATGTGATGTCACTTATATGTGGAATCTAAAGAAACAAATAAACAAAAAACAGAAACAAACTCAAAAATACAGAACATTTTGATGATTTCCAGATGGGAGGGGGTTTGGGGGGGGGGGGCAAACACACAGAAGAAATTAAGAAGTACACATTGGTTGTTAGAAAGTAGTCATGGGATGTAGCGTATTGTATAGGGAATATAGTCAATAATACTGTCAGAATTACGTGTGGTGGCAGATGGGGACTAGATTTATTGGGGTGACAGATGGGAGGGGGCTTAGAGAGCGGGTGAACATGTGAAGGGGTTAAGAAGTACAGATTGGTTGTTACAAAACAGTCATGGGGATGTAAAGCATAGAGAATACAGTCAATACTATACTACGTACAGTGCTAGATGGGCACTCGACTGGTCAGGGGAGATCACTTCCTAAATTATACAAATGTCCAACCACCACACTGTATACCTGGAATTCCTATGAAATAATATTAAACTTCATAAAAAGAGAAGATTCTTGCTTTGATTTCTTCTATCAATGACTTCTTAGAAAAATGGATGGTGACAATCCTACGCAAAGTCTCAGAAATAGAAATGCTTTTCATTCATGAAACTGCAAACGAGAGTGTGGTGAATGTGTGACGGAGCTAAGATATGAATATAGGAGCACTCCTGCCTCTGGGGCTTGGGGAGGCTTTTGAGGTGAAGTGGAAAGCAAGAGGCGCCCTCCTGCTTGGCACACGCAGCCTAAGTGTTGGCTGCTCTGCTCCCCTCAGATCTACAATCGCATTGGAACCTGTCACTTTCAAGAGTGTAAATCAGGGATTTGGGCAAGATGGCGGCATGAGAGGAGAACCCAGACACCTACCTGGGAAGGGACTTACGAACAAAAA
>PVKE010023197.1:0-24863 GCA_004027555.1 Craseonycteris thonglongyai
TTGTCTTCAGTGCATAGTTATTTCTATTTTTACTTTTTGACAGATAGAGAGAGAGACAGAGACAGAGACAGTTAGAGAACCAAACTGTGGGAACTCCCCAGTTCAGCACGTGGGTCCTGCCTGGGCCGGAGCCGGGATTCGATCCTCGGTCCTCATGGCCTCAAAGCGAGCGCTCAACCCGCTGAGCCGTCCCGGCTTTTCCCTTTCTTTTTTTTTTAAGATTTATTTTTATTGTTTTTGACAGAGAGAGAGAGAGACAGAGACAGAGACAGAGAGAAGCGGGAGGGCCCAGAACAGTCTCCATAGTTGCACATCATTGGTTTTTCCACATAGTTTCATTCCACAGGTGGGCGGGGCTGCACAGGGCAGGAACTGGGCCGGGGTCTTCACCCCGGTGAGAACTGAACTGGGGGCACTCCCCAGTTCAGCATATGGGTCCTCACAGGCCGGGGCCGGGATTCGATCCTTGGTCCCCAGGGCACTGCAAAGTGAGCGCTCAACCCACTGAGTCATCCCAGCTTCCCCGCTACAGATCTTCCAATAAGTTTATTTTATATCTTTGGGGAAAAAATGTTTTGTTTTTGCCCTCGAATTGCAGTTTTAACCTCTTTGTCATCTATCAATTTCTTCCTTTGAGGCTGTTTCTTTATATTTGAGAACAAATAATAAGCAGACAGAGCCAGGTCTAGACTGTAGGGAAGGTGGTTTAACGTTTGGAAGCCACAGTCATGACATTGTTCTTGTGCACGGGAGTGTTGTGCAAAAACAGCTCCCCTTTGGTTCATTTTTCTCTTCTTTAGTTTCTTTTCACTGTTTCAGCAGACTGGAGTAGTACTCTCTAGTTATTGTGACCCCCTTATGCTTGTAACCAACCAGCAGAATACCCTCCGTATCCCACAAAACAGTAGCCATAATTTTTCCAGTCAATTGCAACACCTTGAACGTCTTAGTGGGCGGCGTGCCCATTTCACGCCTCTGCGTGGACTCCTGCTTTGACTCAGGCTCATCACAACGAGCCCAAATTTCATCTCCGGTGACAATGGGTTTGAAACCTTATCTTTGTTGTCTCTGCAGAGGTCCAAACACAGTCATGAACACTTGTCACACAGTTTTTGCAGCAGCATGAGCATTCTCGGTACCCATCTTGTATTGACCTTTGACATCCTTAGCTGCTGAGGGAGAATCTTCAAAGTGGTTGTAGGTGATACTCCAACCATTCCTGCAAGGCCTGGTTTTTACTCAATCTGGCATCTTCCATTACACGTTTTTGACATTTTAAACAATGTCTGAGGAAGTGACCTCCACAGGGTGTCCTGGACAGAGGTCATCTTCAATCACCTCTCTGCCTTGCTTCAAAAGGCTGTGCCACTTGTAAACCATGGGTTTCCCAGGGCAACAGTCCCTGTAAACCGCTAACATCTCTTCCAAAGTGGTTTGAGATGTTTTCCCTTGTTTTGTGAGGAACTTAATGACGGTGCAAAATCTCGTTTGGTCCATGCTTGGGGTTTTCTTCCCATTTGACATGCTTCTTCGGCGATATCTGAAAGAACACGGATGCAAATAGACTGAAATATGGCACACATACTAATAATAAGCCACACAATTCAACTGTGTGCACCTGTAACCCCACTTCTCCAATAGCCCCCCCATTCCGTGAATTTCTTGACCACCCCGTACCTCTCTGTGCCTCAGTTTCCCTATGAGTCCATGGCCCTACCTTTGCCTTACCTTCCAGGGCACTTCATGCTTTCAATAAATATATCTCAAGAGTCAAAGGGCCCCGGGCTCTGTCCTGGGGACACAGTGCAGAGGCATCAAAGCTCCCACCCTCGAGAGCTTCTAGTTGAGTGGAGAGGCTCATACAGAATGACCCCACACAGGCTGGGGGAGGCCCGGGTGCTGTGAGAACTTTGGGGTGACCTTGTCTCCCCATCTGGGGGCCTCAATCTTTTCCTTCATGGGGCCTCTGGGGGCAGTTCCAGGCCCTCATGTGGCTCCTGTAGGCTTTTCTCTCCCTGGAGGTTTCCCTACCAGTTCTTCCTCATGTCCACCTGCAGCCTCTCCTGCTTTCTAGGTCAGCCAATGGGCCCTGTTTATAACGCAGGTGGGGATGGGTTATGCAGCGTGGAGGGATGAGAGAGGGAGGGAGGTTGGAGAAAAGCCTCCCAGGGGGTCCCTGTTACTTCCCAGAATGCCCAGCACCCACTCTGGACAATGATCCCCCTCACCCTATGACACCTACAGCCCTGGTGACATCTGTCCTCTCCACAGACAGCTCAGGTAGGAGCAGTAGGGAAGAAGGTTAGTGGGTGACCCTGGGGTCTCTACTTCCTAGCCCAGGAGTGTCTCCTTTTTTAGGGAGCCTTCAGTTCCTCCTCTGTAAATGGTTAATGTCACCAGCCTCCAGGGGTGGTTGTGAGGATTCAGAGCTGATAAGGTGAACGCCTAGGGCGGGGCCTGGTGTATGGCGTTCAACCCCAGGGCTGGATTAACTGTCCCTGATCGGGGCCTGGGGAAGCCTCACCGCCAACCCCATTGTCCTCCAGTGAGGCCGTGCTTTGCCTTGTGGTGCCCACCTCCCCATCTTGGCACCCACAGGAAAAGGCAAAGGACCTGCCGCTTTCAGGGCCCCCCACCCCCACCCCCATCCCAGCCCTCCCGGCCCGCCACGCATGGATGGGCCTCCTGTGTAACTCCACACGCATGCCTGGACGATAGCCAGCCTGGTGGCCGCAGGGCTGGGCAAGTGTACCTTCTCCCAATCCCACCCGAGGAGCCACACCCGCCCTTCCCATCTGTCCCCGTGTCAGCTCCTGCAGACAAACGCACTCCTGCTCTGCACCTTCCAGAGGCCGCTAGGCCTCCCCCCGCCCCCTCCCTCCCTCCTGGGTGTCCATTTCTCCATCTGTGACCCAGGACAAGTATAAAGAGAAAGACCCCCGGCTCCATTTCCTCTGTGGGTCCTGCCAGCACACACCCAAATGGGTCTTCTCAGAGCCCAGCCCCCGCCAGCACCTTCTGCTCCAGATCCCGCCTTGACTCCCCAGAGCCTTCAGGATAAAGTCCTGGCATTCGCGGCTCTCCTCCAAAGCAGGGCTGCAGTCTGCCTTCCCAGGCTTCCTGTCCCCACCACACCCCTGCGTGTCCCACAGGGGTCTGACCACTTCCCGCCTCTGTGCCTTTGCTCAGGCTGTTCCCTGCCCAACAGCTCCTCCTCGCCCCTTTCTTCCATCCCACTCCCACATACCCAGTCTTTCAAATCTGGGGCGCGAGTGCCACGTCCTCCAGGCAGCCCCCACTTTCCCCTCTGGGCCCGTGGACCTGACCCTAGTGCTGCCCATCCCTAGCACCATGGTGGGCGCATCGTTGGCACTTAGTGTTTGCAGAATGAACAAAGGAGAGTTCTGGGATTGTCTCCCAGGCTCAGGGAGCATGATGGGGAGTAGTTCCCGTGTGCCAGGCCCAGGGCTCAGCACGATGGTGCCCATCTGGAAATCTCTCAAACAGCCTGGCAAGGAGGGCACCGCTGTGCCCACTTTACAAACAGAGCGACCGAGAGTGGAGGGGCCTCGTTCAAGGTCTCATTGCTCAGGGCAAGCAGGGTAGGCTTTTGAATCCAGGACCATCTGACTTCAGAAATGTCATTAAAGTGTGTCCCCCTTTCAATGTGGGGCTGTCTCTGGTCCCTGAAGGATTTTCCACCTCCCTTGCCCTCTCTGGGCCCTGAGTGCTCAGCCCCAGCTGCCATCCTGTGTCAGTTCAGGAATGTTCATTCTCTATCCTGAGCCTCAGTTTCCCTGCCTGAAAAATACCAGAATGGCAGCCAGTGTCACGCTATATAAGCCAGCTTTGGTGCCCGGTGAGGTCCATTTGAATCCCAACTCTACCATCTTCTTGGGCCAATTATCTCCCTTCATTAGGCCTCTGTTTCCTCATCTGCAAAATGGAAACACTGACTTCATAGCCTGTGAACTCCATGGACCTCCTTGGCCAGGGCTTGACCCCTGAAAAGTCCCTTTTGGGGGCAGTTGGGGCGATTGTTTTCATCTGCCCCTGGAGGGCTGCCAGATGCACCCCACCAGCTGGCCCAGGAGAGGGTGGGATGGGAAGGTAAGGTGCAATGGGGAGACAGTCCTGGAGCCTGGGCCCTCCCACCCCACTGCCTCCCACCCTCAAGGCCCCCCACCCAGCGACAAAGCTCGTGGCACTTCCTCTCCCGCCTGGCAGGCCGCCTGGCCCGGCCCCTTCTCTAAGGAAGCGCATTTCCTGCCTCCCCGGCCCGGGCTGGATGAGCCAGGAGCTCCCCACCGCTGCCGGTCATACCCCAGGCTCCATCTGCAGCCACCGGCCCAGAGCACTGCTACCGCGGCCGTCCACGGGAGCCCGGGAGCCCAGCACCCCGGCCCGGCTCCTCCCGCGGCCAGCAGGCCCGGCCCTGCACCCCTGTGCCCACTTCTCCTGACCCCTCGGCCGCCACCTCAGAAGGCTGGAGCAGGGACGCCGCCGCTCCGGCCGCCTGCTCCCTTTGGGTCCCCGTGCCAGCCCACGCCGGCCCCTGCGCCCGCCCGCAGCCCTGCCCCTGGACACCGGATAAGGCCCAGCACACAGACCCCCGGGTGGACGGCATGGACGGAAGCGCGCTCTCCCTGCTCGCGGCCCTGCTGCTGGCTGTCTGCACACTCAGCCCCACAAGTAGGTGTCCAGGGACCTGGGGTGGGGAGACTCGGCCCCGAGTGTTCCCGGCCTCCGCCCCGGGCCCCGAGTTCATGCGCAGTGGAGCCGTCCTGAGGGGGTTGGACAGCCCAGGCGGATGCCACTGGGTGACCACCATCCCAGTTTGGCGGGACCAAGGATTTTTAACCCTAAGAGTCTCAGCCAACAGGGGTGGGTTATGTCCCTTAACCCTGGCCTCTGTCCTCCCAGTTTCTCCCTCAGGAAGCTCAGGTCCCAGAGTGCTGTGCAGCCCCCCAAGTGTCTCCTGCCCTCTCTGGGCCTTAAGATTCCCACTGGAGAAAGGTGCGGGAAGGGAGGGTGCGAGGCCGCATTTGGAGCTCGGGCTCTGGGTTGCCAGTTACTTCCTGGTGGTGTGACCTCCCCGCTCTGAGCGAAGTGGGGAGGGTAGGCAACAGGCTGGCTTTGGGCTGTTGGGAAGGTTGGTGTTGAGGCAATGCCTGTAAAGAGAGCTCTGAGGCCTGCTGGTTGTTTCTGTGTTATTATTTTAGGATTAGCTTTAAACCCTCCACCCTCACCTTCCGCGGGGCCTGTGAGCTGCTCCCAGACGCCTTCTGAACACAGCATTCTCCCCTGTGTCTACCCCCTCTCTCCTCCCCAAGAAGCCTGCAGGATAGGGGTACAGAGCCAGACTAGGGCTGCTGTGGGGGCTCCTCAGCCTGGGGGCTTTTCCAGGCGATCATTGCCTTTGCTGCCTTCCGATGCTGGTCAGACAAGGGGCTGCAAAGAGCCAGGGACTCCCAGCCCCTCCTCCCACTTATGGTAGTGGCCTGGCTGTGCCCTCTGGACACATCCACCTAAAGCTACAGGATGACCCTGGGACACCCCTTCAACCATGATGCACTCAGGAACTCCCCGAAGGATCTGGGGGAGGTGGCGAGACGTGGAAGAGTGGCAGTGACCAGCTCCCCCCCGCCTTACCCAACCCCACAGCCGTTTGCCGTTCCTAGTCCTTGGTCTCCAATGCTCTGACCACTGCCTCACTGATCAGAAACAGCCTCAGACACTAAGTGACTCAGCAGGGATTTGACCCCAGGCCTGTGGCTCCCTGGAACTCTTGCTTCTAACCCTGTGTGACACAGCGACCCCTCTCCCCCTTGATACAGCTCCTGATAACTGGGCAAAATGGCTGCCACTATCACCCCATTTTACAGGACAGGAAGCAGAGGCCGTGGCCGGGCACGTTCACATTGCTCAGCGGGGCGCTTTACCTGAGCTCTACGCTAACTGCCTGCCCCTCTCTCCCTGCCCCTGCATGTCTAGCTGGATAACACTCCCTCTTCCTCATCAGAGAAACATCCATGCAGATGGTTAGGGTCTGGTTTCATAGGATGAAAGGCAGTTAGTTGTGTGTTGGCAAATAATTTACAGCAAGGGTGAGGAGTGGGGGTTGCATTTGCCAGTGTCTGGGGTGTAAATGTTCCCACATAGCTGATTGCAAGCTACCAACTCACCATACTCAGAGTTGGTCCCCAGGGCCCAGTTGGGACACCCTTACCTCGTATTTTCCATCATATACACATGACAAATGTAGATAATCTCAAGAGCACAGGTAGTAGTAAAATAATTAGGAAGTAGGGAGTTTGATATTTATTACCTTTCTAAAAAATATAATTTATTTAATTGTAAGCTTATAAAATTTGATTTTTAATATTGGCTATTGGAAAGACTCCTGGTAATGTATCAATCCTCTCCCATGAGCAGGTACTGGCTTCCAGTGATCAATCATAGGATTCCCGGGCACCCCAAACCTTCCAGCTCAACTCACCGATAGTCTGGGCAACTGAGGTGCATGGAAGGCAGACATAGAACCCAAATCTCCACACTGGAGGAGAGGGTGGGAGGGACCAAGGCATCTTTATTCAGGCTGGAGGAGGTACGAGTGAGTCCAAAACAGGAACAGAAACAGGTCCAGCCTTCCACAAACACAGCTTGGCAGAATCTCGCAAAACCATAACTTCTGTAACACCCAACCTTCAGAAGTCAGACCTAAGGAGTTACTTGCTCAGCTCTATAAAGATGCATGGTCCATAGGCGCCTATCACCAAACCCCCACAACTGTAGGCCACCCAAATGTCCATCAACCTGGGCCCCAGTAAATGAATTATTGTGCAGCTGTTACCAAGAAAAAGCTAGGTCTGTGTCTCCACCACTGAGAGCTGATGTATGGGACACACTCTTAAGCACCCAAACAGCAACGATTCATTTCTGTAAGAATAAGACAGTAATAATGCACAATATGCACAGAGAAAATCCCAATGCCACTCTTCTGTTCTCTAGCATCAGGTTTCTCTAGGGGATTATCACTTTCTAAGATATACTTGTTTGTCACATTGGAATTTTTTTTTAAGATTTATTGGTTGAGAGAAGGTCAGAGAGAGACACAGAAAGAAGCAGGGAGGGTCCAGAGCAGTCTCCATAGTTGTACATCATTAATTGTGACATAGTTTTATTCTGCACTGGTGGATATGGGGGGTCGCGCGAAACAAGAACCAAACTGGGGGCCTCCCGAGTGGGAGGCAAGAACCTTCGATGCTGAGCGGTTACCAGCTGCACCGCAGTTCAACATTTGGGGTGTGCACCGGCCCGGGGCCAGGAACGGAACCCCACACCTCATGATTGCGAAGCAAGTGCTCAACGGCTGCGCTATCCCAGCATCCCAGAATTTTTTTTTAATTAATTTGTGACAGATATATATATATATATATATATATATATATATATATATATATATATATATATATATATACACATACATACATACATACAGAGACAGAGACAGAGAGAGAACTGAACTGGGGGAACAACCCAGTTCAGCATATGGGTCCGCACGGGCCGGGGCTGGGATTCGATTCTCGGTCCCCGGGGCTGCAAAGTGAGCGCTTAACCCACTGAGCCATCCCGGCTTCCCCCAAAATTTTTTTAAAAAGAACAAACATGTAGAGATGTTTTAAAAAGCAACTTAACTATGCATTCACTTTAGTCCACTCCTTGAAGAAAATACAGACAAGAGGGGAAAAAGTGTTAGCATGCTGGTGGTTTGCTTAATAGTTTTTGTCTGGCTTATTAAGGTCATTTTAATGCAGCATTTGGGAGTCTTATGTACCCTTCTTATGTCACAGAGGTATCTATATTGTCATGCAGGCTTCATAACCATCCCATTACGGTTCTGGAATATTCTCTCCCTTAAATGTACCATCTATCGTTCACCTAATGAATCCCCTTTTGTTGAATATTTAGGTGGTTTTCCCTTTGGGGCTAATTATAAATGCCACCTCCGTGCACATTTTTGGTACATGCACCTTTTCCTGTATTTTGGAGTATTTCGCTTGGACAGAGTCCCAGAAGTGGGGGTGCTGGGGTTCCGGGCCCATGCTGGGTGGCTGGGTTCACAGAGTGTTTCCTAAGTGTGGATGCATGTTTGCTGGAGGACAGGCCAGAGGTGTGACTTGGAGTCCCCGTGCTGCCAGCCCCCTATGAAGGGGTCTAGGACTCTCTGGAGAGGGGGCTAGGGACACAGGCCAGAGACCACACATATCCGTCTCTTAAAGGCTGCATTCCAGGGCAGCTTCATATTTGCCAGGAGGAAAAAGAGCCAGAGCCGTGTGAGCCAGTGGAGACGGGACCATTAAGGTTCTCTCTCACCTTAGCCAGGCAGATGGCAGCACTAAAAGCCAGAGGGACGGAGGGTCTTTCTCTCAAGGTCACAGGTGGCCAGTGCTGGGCCCTCTGAGGACAGGCCTGGTCTGTGCTCAAGGGCCCAAGGGGAAATCTGAGCAAGAGGGAGAAAAGCACCTGTTCGATGTCCATAGGGCATCAAGTGACAGGTCCAGATTTCACCCCCAGGATGTCTGCTCCCAGACCCAGCTTCTTCTCCTCTTCCCTTTGATGGCCTGGGGTGGGGCCTGGGCTCTGGGCCCTCCCCTTCTACCTCGAGCCCCAGTTTTGAGCCATCAGCCCTGGCTGAGTTCAGTACCGTGACAGGGGTGGAGGGGAGAAGCAAACAGGACAGTCAGCACTGATTCAGCACTTGCTGTATGCCGGACACTGCTCTACACCTGTCACGTGTACCGTCAGGCTCAGCCTTTGCAGAAGCCCGATGAAGCAGACACACTCCTGTCACCCCGTTTCTCAGCTGAGGACACTGGGCACAGGCTGGTGAAGGAATTAGCCTGAGCCCTGGGCCTAACCACTGCAGCCTCCTGCCTCAGGGGAGGTGACAGGTCTTCTCACCCTGGGCATTCAGTGCCTTTCCTGCACCCACTGTGACCCTTCCACCTAGAGCATAGCTGGATCAATTCTGATGAGAAGGTTTTCACAACGGGGTTACGAAGGATGAAAAGCAGCTGAACAAGTGGTCAAATAAAGGAAGACCACCGGTCTGGGAAAGGACATGACGAAGGCCAGGAACAAGGTCTGTGTGAAGGACAAGCTCACACCTTGTCCTTCACATAAATAATTGTGACAGCAGTGGCCAGTTCCTGAGCAATCCTTGTGCTTCAGAATCCTGCTTAACACTGGGCATGTGTCCTCTTACCAACATCCTCACCAACTCGATGAGAAAGGTATTATAATTATCATCAGCCCCATTTTACAGATAACAACACTGAGCCCTGGAAGGGAAGCTGGAAGGTGGTTGAATCAGGATGTGAACCTTTGGCACCTGTCAGATCCCTGTACTTTTTAACTCCTCTCTAGGTTGTACACTGTGGACTTGACCCTGGAGGCACTAGGAAGTCAGGGAAGACTGCAGAAAGGCAGGCGTGTTGCGGTATCTCCCGTGGCCAGGCCAGGGGGAGTGGTTGGGCTGGCAGCTGGGAAATCTGTGAGGCTCTAATTGCACCCTAAGAGGAGCAAAGACTGCCTGGGTGACTGAAGAAGAAAAAAGCAGGAAAGACATGGTCAAAAAGAATCTCTCTTGGTATTCTGAGATAATCTCAGAGCACTCACTGGGTTACCTCACCAAGGTGACGCAAGGCCTGCAAAATGCATGCTTGGGTGTTGGAGCCGGACTGGTTAACACCGTGGCCAGTTCTTCAGTTTCCCCACCTGGTTATCCTAACAGTACCCACCTTGTCGGCTGCCGTGAGCCTCAAATGAATGAGCTCATCCAAAGCCTCAAAAGAGAACCTGGTCCCAGTGAACATGATGGACGCGGTTTTGTAAAAGGAGAAACTGAAGCTCAGAGACGTTAGGCTTTTGTTCAAGGTGACCAACGTTTCCAGAGGCAGACCTGGGATTTGACCCAGGACACGTGACTCCAGAGTTGCTTTTCTTGACCATTATGGTCTGTGGCCTCCCCAGGTGCTGGGGGTCAGGTGGCCACTTGGAAAGCCCAGAGGTGGCCCTGTGCTCCTGGGTCAGGAAGGAGGAAGGCAGGGACAGAGGTGTGAAGGCTCCAGGATCTAGGTGGGTTACCCAGGCCCCCAATGGCACCCCCTCCAACCCAGGTCCCGGGAGGCACTGGTGTTTCCCTTGGTGCCAGAGGATTGTTTTCAGCTCTGTCTGGGCCCGCCCCCGGCTCCAGGAGACAGGCCCCGGGCGTCACACTCCCTCCTGTCTCCCCATTCTCGTCGGCGGGGTGGGTGCAGCCAGGATTCGAAAAGGCCCCAAAATAAATGGACCTCTTATCTGATCTCCCAGCCTGGCCTGTTATCTGATCATTACATAATGGCCAGGCCTGTGACCTCTCCCGCTGACGGCATGGAGGAGGTGGCCTGGGCGGCCGGCAATCCGGGAGGAACTGGGGTTCCTGGAAGTCTGGGCAGGGGGCAGGGAAAGTCCAAAGGGAAGGAGGTAGCCGCTGCGCTAATCTGCGGGTCAGACCCTGGGTCATATGGGGAGAGATGGGTTTGATGCCCAGCCTCGTCAGCCAGCCACGTGTCACCGCAACTTGGGCTCATCCAGCCTCTCCCAGCCTCAGTATCCCCATCTGTATCCGAGGGGCTTGAACTAGGTAACAGCTAAAGAGTGCCTGTTCGCTTCTAGGGGAAGGGAGAGGTGGGGAGCTCTGAGGGGCTTAGGGGGTCACAAGGGGCTGGGACAGCAGGTGCTAGCCCTTGAGTCTCCTGGAGTGAGGGAGTCAGCTGGCCTGAGACATCAGACCCCCTCACCGGCAGCTGCCGCCCCCTCTTCACGGCCCGCCCCCTCCTTAGACAATCAGTTCTTCTCCAGCGACAAATCAATCAAAAGAGCTTCCAGATGCCCTTTCCCACAGAGTCCTCCAACCACCTCGAAGGGTTGTATGAATTCTATTTGTTTTTTTTTAAATTTATTTTTATTTATTTCTTTTTTGACAGAGACAGAGAGAAGGGGGAGGGCCCAGAGCAGCCTCCATAGTTGTACGTCATTAGTTTTCCCTATAGTTTCACTCCACAGGTGGGCACGGGGCTGCACAGGGCAGGAACCGGGCCGAGGGCCTCCCGCATGGGCCCACGCAAGAACTGAACTGGGGGCACACCCCAGCTCAGCATATGGTCTGCCAGGCCAGGGCCGGGATTCGATCCTTGGACCCTGGTGCTGCAAAGCGAGCACTCAACCCGCTGAGCCATCCTGGCTTATCCAAGTTCTATTCTTAGAATCCTTTTTACAGACAAGGAAACTGAGACCCAAAGTGGTGAAGTGCTTCCCCAGCGCCACACAGCCAGTAGGTGTTGGGGCTGAGATTCAAACCCAGGGCCGCCTGCCTCCGGGGACACTGCTTCTCACCACAGCGCCATGTTACCCAGGCACGTAGGAGTCCCTGGCACACAGGCGGAACCAGGGCCTGTGAGGCCTGGGCCCCCGTGGTGATGAAACGTCCTTGTCCTGAGCTGACCCTTCCCAAGATGTCGCCGGTGGATGGCATTGCGGGGCCGGGGCGGCCATCTTCCGTCCTTCCCTGACCCCTGGTGCTCCTCAGCCCAACAAGGTGGCGGAAAGGTGGGGAAGAAGGCCGGGTTAGGCAAGAGACAGACCAATAGCCCCGGGTTCAGAAGAAGCCTCCCAACCCCCTCCTCTGGCGTCAGCTGGCTGTGGGGCCAGTCCCTCCGCGCCCATCTTTGATCTCCAAGAAAACAGGAAGTGAGCGCGACAAGATGGAGACATCAACTTCCAAACAGTCTCCCCTTCCCTGTCCTCCTTCCCTCCTCCGGAGCCCACCCGCCCTTCCCCGGCACATTCCTTAGGACGAGGTGTAGGGGCCTCGTTTCCTCTTCCTCCTCGCTGGGTCAGGGTGAAATTCCACTCCCTTCCCTCAGGACCTAAGCTTCCGGGCCGCGCAGCCCTCCAGACCTGGGCCACCCTCTTGGCTCACTCTGTCCCTTGGGGCCAGGAGACTCTCACCTCTCCTTGGCCCGTTCCTCCAGCCTCCTTGAGGCCCAAGAGAGGAAGGTTTGTCTGTGGATCTCAGCTCTTACCTTCCTTTGGCGAGAACCAGGCTCGGAGCTTGAGTGGGCCCTGCCACACGGGGGGGCTGCCCTTTGACGTAGGATGCCCGGGGAAATCTGAGTGTCAGATAAACAATGAACAGCAATTTTAGGAGAAGTCTGTCCTGTGCCATATTTCGTATATACTTAGACCTTTAAAAAAGTACTTTTTAAAAATTTATTCAAATGTAACTGGGTCTGCATCTTATCCATCAACCTCACACCTACTAGCACCGTGACTGTGGCCAAGAGGCGTGTCCTTTCTGAGCCTCAGGTGTTGTCATCGGTGAAGAGGATACAATGCTATTCACCTAGCGAGGTAGCTGTGAAGATGCCATAAAGCCCCTCCTCGGGCCAAGCACCCTGTAGGCGTTCGTGGGAGTAACTGTCACCACCTTATTCTTATCTGGCCCTCTCTCCATCTGTGCTTCCCCAACAGGTCTTGCCGAAACCGTCCATTGTGACCTACAGCCTGTGGACTCTGAGGTGACATATGTCACGAGCCAGGTTTCTGAGGGCTGTGTGGCTCATGTCCCCAACGCTCCCCTTGAAGTCCATGTCTTCTTCCTGGAGTTCCCAAGTGTGAGTGCCTAAGGACAAGGTCGGGGGGGGACCCCGCGATAGACCCAGGGCCAGTGGAATCGGGGGGAGGCTTCCTCGGGGCTCACCAGGGCCTTCCAGGAGGGGGACTTGGGCATCTCATGGGGCCTAGAAGGTTGGCATTTCTGGGGCCAGCACTGGGGCAATCTTCTGGAGGCCACCACAAGACCCAGGTGGGCAGGGCTGGGCTGGGCTGGCGACCGAGTGGAGGAGAGCCAGGTGAGATGGAGCGGACCCGGTGAGCTGTTGCTCAGGTCTGTCCTGTGAGGGGGAGCTCGCGGCTGCTCAGCAGGCCCAGCCGCACGCCAGGCAGCTTGGACTTGGAGAAAGTGCTTCCCTCGGTTAAGTCTTCATCTGTCTCCCTGGAGCGACCCCCACTAAACATCTGTGACCTGGTGAGCAAGCAGCCCCCCAGAAATTGGTAGCCAGCAATGTCAGCCTTGGAGACTATTTTTCCCCCCTGAAAACCCTCCTGGGGTCCACCACCTAGTTTGTCTAAGTCCCTTTTAACAATAATGCATTTACTGAGTGCTTACTATGTGCTGGTATTCTGCTAGGCCTACTGTGTGCCAGGAAGTGGGTTAAATGTATTAATGTATGTTAAGCCTCCCAAGCGCCCATCTGGCAGGGCCTGTTATTGTACCTCCACTTTTCAGAGCAGGAAACTGAGGCTGGCCTGGGGCAGTGAAGCAACATGCCCAAGGCTACAGTTCACGCTAGATCCTCAGGAACGCTAAGCCAGGCATGTCACCTGGCTTCCCCATGGATCTCAGTGTTGGGGCTGGGGCTGGCCCGCCTGAGCTGGTGACCACACCTGGCTGATGTGGCCTCAGGTCCTGATAGCGATTTAGTAGTGTCAGCTCAGGGTAAACTTGTGGCCAACTTGCCCCTGAAACTGTTAAGTTGCCCTGCGTTTTGTGTGGTGATAAGACAGTGCCCAGACCACCAATATCGGGGGGCCTGCTCCCCACCGCCCTGCCTGCCATGAGGACTGTGGGCCTCGATAATCCCCAAACCGCAGATAGCGCCAAACACACGTTATGTGGTTTTCGTAGCCATTGTAATTTTTTTTCCAATTTGGTGATGATATGGAAAATAAGATCATCCTCTCTAAGTTCACTGTGTTTGTTCGGATGTTCAGGTCCCTGTGCCTCCTCTGGGTGACTGCGGTCCCCTCCCCCTAATCGCTCAACATCAGGCCAGAGTCAGAGCAAGGCCCCTTGCCAAGTACCCAGGGCTATGGGAAGCCCGTGTGTAGACAGGCAGCCGGGGTCCTGGGGGCTGGTGCCTCCCTGGGCAGCACACGCAGGGGTAGCCCAGCTGCTGTGGGACGAGGCAGGGCTTCCTGGAGGAAGCAACGGAGGCAGAGGGGTGGAGCAGAGGATAAAGTGAACACACAGGCAGGGAAGTGGGCCGCGCTTGGGTTCAGCAGGTGCTTTGCTGTGGCAGAAGCTTACTGATCACTCGGGTGGAGCTGGGCAGAGGGAACAGGCCCTGTCGTCCTCTTGAGGAGTTTGGTTTCTATCGTGTTGACAGTCATTGGAGGGTTTTCAGGGACACAGCAGTGTCATTCAGGTCACCCTAGAGCTCATGACAACAGAATCTCCCTGTCACCCTCTGCCTCTTCACGGCAACTCAGTCCACAGAGCACCTGGCTCTTGACTCAGGGAACCAGGCTGCGAGCTCCAGGACTGTCCGGCATGTTTGTTTGAAGGGGGGTGGTGGGGAGAGCTGGGGTTTGGGAGACGGGGCCTCCAGTCCTGGATCTGTCACTGGCCAGCGCCTCATATCATGCCTGGCATGCTGAGGGGGGTCCTTCTCCCCACTGTCCAATAGATACACATTTCTTATACTCAGGAACTCAGCAAAGCATTACAGAGTATCAGACTCTGAGCCAGGGCCCAGCATATGCCAAGCAACTATTACGAATGAATGGCTGAGTGAGTGAATGAATGAATGCACTGCTGGTGGTCTCCGTGTGGGAGTTAAGAACGTGGGCTCTGGAGCCAGAAAACCTCTGACTTGAACTTTGGCTCTTCGATTTATGGAAGCATAGCCTTGGGCCATCTCCCCAAGCCTTGGATTCCCATGGGCAACATGGAGACAGTAGTCCCCACATCTCAGGGGCCGTGAGAATCCAACAGGACGGTGTGGGCAAAATACTGAGCGCCAGCCTCCGTAGAGCGACTGCCCGAGCCCTGGTCACTGCTTCTCGTTGTTATAAGGGCTCCTCTCTGGGCTCCATCTCTCACCTGTAAATACCAGCGTTTCGCCAGGCATGCTACAGTTTATGGGACATCCTCCCATCGGTCAACCAATCTGGTCCCCGGAGGTATATTGCTACCAGGCCGCTGAGGCAGGGGCCGTGAATTTATTTTCAGAGCGGGCAACTGAGACCCAGCCTGGTGGGGCCCTACCTGCAGGAGCTCGTGGCCTCCCTGTCCCAAGGGTCAAGTTTATGATCCCACCAGACCCTGCGACCGTGACTCTGGAGGATCTGGTCTCCCCGGGAGACACCTTCCTCTCCAGGCGGCCCCTAGGAATGGGACCCACGGCCCGACAGTCCCCCCTCAGCCAGTCCTTGTCAGGTGCCCGCTCTGTGCCCAGCCTGTGTCTAGCACTGATGGTGCAGAGGAAGCAGACCCAGGCCCTGCCCCTGGGCTGGGTACAGGGGGCCCCAGGAGGGTGAACACTACACCCAGAGGGAAGGGGGCATTAGGGAAACGGCTCCCAGTGTCTAGCTAGACAAAGCGGGGGTCAAGGGCTTTCCAGGCAGAGAGCGCTGCGGGAGCAAAGGCCTGAAGGCAAGAAACATGAGCTGGAAGCGGTATCGGGGGTGGCGGCTGTCCCAGCAAGCAGTCCGTTCCCTCCAGATCTGATGCTGCCTTCTTCAAATGCTGGCACAGACACATGACTTTCCCATGCATCCCTGCGTGACCTCTGAATCCTCAGATTTCCTGTGAGTGGGCGGCAGATGAGCTGTGGCAGCCAAGAGCCTCAAGAAGTGTGTGTGTGTGTGTGTGGTGGTGGGGGGAACATTTGCAAACAGACTAGGGGACCACTGAGCCAAGGCTCTATCTTGCTGGGTCCCCAAAGGGCAGGCGGAGCCTGGATTCCGGGAGGGGGCCCAGGGTCACATCCTGACCTGCAGAGACAGGAAACCAGCCTGGTGTCTCAGCGATTCCCGTCAGGCCGGTTGCACTGATCTGCTGTCCTCCCAACAAACCCCAGGCAGCCGGGCCAGAGCTGGAGCAGCTGCTGATTCACCCCACTTCTGGGTAAAGTCGGGGAGTCCCCCGCCTCACCAAGCTGATGGAGCATGCCAGGCTCTTGCACGGACTCCTTCCTGAACAGAGGGGCAGGCAAGGCCGCTTGGTCAGAGGGAGAGCAGAAGGGGCCTTGGACTCCCCCAGAATGCCCTGGAAGGCTGTGAAGGGCTGGGGAAGGCAGTGGTGCCCTCAGACCTGGGCAAGGAGGGATTGTGCTCGGGGTCCCCACGATTAGTGGCCCCTCTACCAGTTGTACCCCTCCCCCAGCATGGCCATCTGGATCCTGCACCCCTTCCCGGGTCCATGCTGTGGGTTCCCAGGACTGGACGCCAGAGTTTCTGGCCCCAATGGGCTGAGCCTCCTCCCAGAGTGGCACAGGCTCTTTCTTGTCCCATTCTGTAGATGGGTCACTGCATGGCTGGTATAAGCTCCCCTAGACCTGGAAGGCGGAGAGGTAACTGTTTGTGGAGGGGTATGGCAGAGCTTGGACATCAGGCTGGGTTGTCACATTCATACTCGTGAAGAGAAGCGGAGTGGGCTGGGGGTCAGGGGCTACCATCTGTACTTTTGTTCCAGGCCTCTCAGGGGCAGGGACATGGCAGGGATTTCGTCTGATCTCTCACTGTTGTATCCCCAGGGTCCGGCTCAGGGTCAGTCTGGTAATAAATATCGATGGATGGGTGGGTGAGTGGGTGGATGGATGAGTGGACGAGTAATGGAAGGAAGGAAGGGGAACTATATATGCATATAAACTTTTTTTTTTTTTTAAGATTTATTTTATTGATTTTTGACAGAGAGAAACAGAGGCAGAGAGAGACAAAGAGAAGGGGGAGGGCCCAGAGCAGTCTCCATAGTTGACATTAGTTTTCCATATAGTTTCACTCCACAGGTGGGCGCAGGGCTGCACAGGGCAGGAACAGGGCCGGGAGCCTCCCACATAGGTCCCGGTGAGAACTGAACTGGGGGAACTCCCCAGTTCAGCATGTGGGTCCGCATGGGCCCGGGGCCGGGATTCGATCCTCGGGGCTTCAAAGCGAGCGCTTTACCCGCTGAGCCATCCCAGCTTTCCCTGCATATAAACTTTTGTTGGTTGGTTATCCCAGGGGTTAGTGGTGTCACTTGTTTACCACTGGTTGTTTGGGGATATTAGTCTTCTTTTCTGCCAAGTTCCTGGAAGGCAGAGTTGTGCTTTCTTTCTGACCCCCTTTGAGAGCAAAGAAGCCCCAGGCTGGGCCCAGTGCTGGCCTCTTGGAGACACAGATGAGATGGGGAGGCGGGGAAGGCGTGGGCTGACTAGGGGCCCAAAGCTGGACAAAGTCACATGTCTCTCTGGAGGGCTCTGGAAGCCCACTCTCTGGCCACCTGGCTGGAGACCATGACTCCCAGATGCCAAACACTGGGACCCCCAGCAGGCAGGATGGAATCCGGGGGCCGCACTGAGCCTAACTCCTCCCAGCACAGATGGGGACACTGAGGCCCAGAGAGGCATGCCGCATGAGGTATGGCTGAAGTGTGTCCCAGTTCCAGCTAACTGCTGCCCATCTCTAAGACCAGCCTCCGCAGCCCCCAAACCATGGCACCCCTGGATGAGTGGGCAAGGAGCGGATTGGAGGCCATGAAAGCCGTCTGCTATGCTGCTAGCTGGGCCCTGGGCAACCTGCTTTGCAGGCAGAATCTCACTGAACCCTCACAAATTTGTGAAGTGGACATCTCATTCAGCCCATTTTCCAGATCAGGACACTGAGGCCCAGAGAAGGAAGTGACCACCCAGGGTCACAGGCTAATGACTGAGCCTGCATTTGAATTCAGTCTGGCTTTGCCCCCGTCCGCAGCCCCCCTGCCTGCATGTACCATCTGGCTCTGCTGGGGGGGACAGAGGGACGTCTGGCTCCGATCTGGCCGGCTCCAGTCTGGCCCTAGGAGGGTGGGGGCTGCAGGCAGCCCCGAGGCTCGGCTCCTAGAAGAATTGCTGGAAGCGACTTTCTATAAGTGGCTACTGGTGCTCAGGGCCTCCTCACCAAAATCCCCCTTCCCGCCACCCACCGCTTGGCCAACAATGGCATCTGTGGGACACTGGCACAAAAATAGCAACGAGGTCTCCCGCCCACCCGGTCAGGGAGGGGGCCGGGCAACCGGGCTGGCCCAGGTTGCAGAGCCAGGAGTAAAGAGGTGACTGCCCGCCCAGGCGAGGCTCTCAGAACCCTCAGGGTGCCATTTGGAAGACTGAGAGTTTGGGGGTGAGAGGCAAGGCAGGCTCCTCTCCTTACCTTTGGGCTCCAGGCTGGGAGGGAAGAGGGAAATCCGTGTGCGTGTGAATGACTACGTCGATGAGTCAGGGCCACGGGATGGAAATGTTTGCTGTGGAAACCCTGACTGGGTTTCCCTGGTAACCAGCTGGCCTCAGCGAGTCCCCAGAGCTCAGAGACCCCAGAGAGCCCCCACTTTCCAGCCTCCCTGAGTGCCCCCACTGCTCACTTGCTGTGTCCCTGGCCCATGACTGCCCCTCTTTGGTCCTTAGCCCCCTGCCGCTCTAGCCCCCAACTCTACAGGGCGGGACTCAGTGACAACTGAGTGGTGTGTAAGCAAAGTTCTGGGAGAAGAGCTGAGTGTCATAACAAAGGTCCCAAAGTTCTAGTCTCCTTGTCCCCTGCCCTCAGCATGACCTGACCCTGACCTTTACTTCTCTTCTTTGACTTCCTTTATCCAGAGCCTTACCTAGTATTGGTTCCCAACCTTGCCTGATCCCCATTGCACAGATGGGAAAACTGAGGTACTCAGCTGCATCTGTAAAATGGGAGAACACTTGACCCTGCTTTGATGAGAGAGCATGTAACACGCTCAGCACAGGGCCAGGCATGAAGTCGGTCGAACTATGTGAAATTAGTGACTTTTTAGTGGTTGTATATTCAAGTTTTATCTAGATCCAGTTTGCCCATTGAAAGTGTACGGTTGAGTGGTTTTAGCATATATACAGAGTTGTGCAGTCCTACTGTTCAAGCTAACAGCACATACGCATACGCAATCAAGGTCAAGAAGCTGGTGTGTAGGGAAAGCCGGGACGGCTCAGCGGGTTGAGCGCTCGCTTTGAGGCCATGAGGACCGAGGATCGAATCCCGGCTCCGGCCCAGGCAGGACCCACGTGCTGAACTGGGGAGTTCCCACAGTTCGGTTCTCTAACTGTCTCTGTCTCTGTCTCTCTCTCTATCTGTCAAGAGTAAAATAAAAATAAATATGCACTGAAGATAAAATAATTACTCTCTATAAATATAAAAAGATATTAAAAAAAAAAAAAAAAAAAAAAGAAGCTGGTGAGCGTCCATCAAAGGTTCTGGCCCCTCCTGAGCCTTCCCAACATCACAGAGGAGGGGTCTCCCTTCTCCCCTGCTACTTTCAAGTAGCGCTCACAATCCTGGACTAAACGTCAGTTCTGATATTAAGATCTGTATTTCATATTTTACAAACATATGATATTAAATCCAGTACTTAATTTTTAAAGAGTTTAGAATACATATTTTAAAAAATTGATGAAACAAGGGATTTCGAAAACCAGAAGTTATAAACCCATCGGACAACATCAATGAACAAAACAATGTGGACTTTTACAAACATAAATTTCAAACATACCTTCTCATTCTGCTATAAATTAGCACTAAATAATTATTTAAAAATAAGTAGCCTAAATAGCTTACTAAAATGAAAAACATTGTGAAACATTGGAAATGGAATGTTGTTTGCTCTTTTTGTTTTAAAAAGCAAATTCACAAAGAGTGATTCTGGTGTCATTATTGAGTAAAGGAAATATTTCTGGGCACATTTTTCCAGTGGCTGAAATACTTTCTCTGGCTTTGTGACATCAGTCGAGGAAATGGCCAGGAGAGAATTCGACATCTAAAAAGTTTCCACTGATCTCTTCATCTTGAGATCTCTCTCCCATTTGTGATAAGTTGGAGGAGATTGGGGGGGTGGTGGTGGTGGCAGGTTTTGTCTCTTTGTCGAGCCTGCCAGCTTTTGAGAGTGGCTGGAATTTGTGTTTCAGTCAAGTTTCCATTCTTTGTCCTTGTGAGTTCCTGGCTGAGTTTCTGAGGCATAAACTGTCTCCTCAGCTTCAGAAGCTCACACCCCCCACCGGTTCAGAAAGTCTCCGAGCACAGCACATGCTGGTCGTTCAGTAGGGGCTTTGCCGTGGTGGATCACTGTGTCCTTTTTCTCCTTGGGAATAAGGAGGCAGAGAAGAATGTGGCTGGACTGGACGGAGGTTGAAAGGAGAGGCCCACCCAGGTCCACGTTCTAGCTCCATACTTACTTGCTGTGTGATCATGGGCAAATGCCTTTACCTCTCTGTGCCTTGTTTCCTGATCTGTCAGTGAGACTCCTAATGGTGCCTACCTCTTAGGGTTGTTGTGAGGATTAAGTGAGTCAATCTGTAAAGCACTTAGAGCAGTCCTGGCACATAGTAAGCACTACGTATATATGCGTTAGGTATTATTGCGTTGTTGCTCTGGAAGCATTCTAAATTTGTACACCATGAGCAATTAAAATTTTTCATGCAGTAGGTACCTCCCAAGACATAAATGATCTCAACTTCACATCCTTATATCAAAATTGTGATAGTGTATTGGCAAAAAATAAAGGGCATGTTATTACTTTAAAGTAGTATGGCCAACAGGAACCCTGCCGACTGGGAGAGGGTTGATGTCTTGATACTGCTTCATAGGGACAGAGAGAGGGCACAGGACACCTCTGAGTCACACAGACGCTCACAGGCCTGGTTCGCAGCAGGTGCCCCATAGACATGACAAGCCCTGATTGACGGTTGGATAAAGTTCCGGCTCATCACATTTTTCTCTTCACCACTTGGGATTTGCTGGGGCTAATCTTCACGCACTCAGCAGAGATTTTCTGAGCACCTCCTGAGAGCCAGGTGCTGGGCCCTGGGAGGCAGAGGCGGACAGGCCCGGCAGGGAGAGGGGAGTGCGTTGTCAGTACTGTTGTGGGTGGTCCAGCCTGTGCCATTCTGATCCGTGTGTGTGTCTTTCCCCTGTTCCGCCCCCAGCCGATGTCAGAGGTGGAGCTGACTGTGCAGGTGTCCAAGCAAAATGGCACCAGGTCCCGGAAGGTGCTCCTGGTGCTCAGCACAGAAAAGCGTGTCTTCCTGCAGCTGCAGACCCCAGGAATCCCGTTCCAGCTGGCCTATGTGAGTGTTTACCTCCAAACCCAGCCCTGGGAGGGCCCTGCCTGGTGAATGCTGTGGGGTCTTGACAGTGAGAACCCAGGAGGCAGGTCTGGGGTAGAGTCCAAACCCTGAAGTGGGAGTCAGGTGGATGGGCCCCTCTATCCTCTCACATAGCTTCAGTTTTCCCATCTGTCCAGGGGGGAAATTGGACCTGATGGCGTCCCATAAGATAATCTTGTCATTGTCTTTGAAGAAGTTACAGGACATACATTTGAAAATATTTAAGTACTGAGAAAGAGGGTCAGGAGGAAACCTAACAGTGCATTAACAGTAGTTATGGCTGGGAAGTGGGATTAGGAGAGGCATTTATTTTGTAAGATTTGCTCTCATTCACATGCCTACATTGGATTAAAAAAAATTTTTTTTTAAACTCAAGTTTTAAGAGAGGCGGTAACGGGCAGGGACCCAGAGTGAGAGGGCTCAGGGCTGGAGAAAGTGGAGTAGACGGTTGGCACTGCCTTCTCCACATGGGAGGCCCTGGGAGGCGACCCCCAGATGTGAGCAGCTGTTGTTTACAGCCAGAAAAAGTGGCACGGGGCAACTGGCGACAACAAAGACAGCAAGGGGGACAGAGTCACAGAAAGAAAAATGGAAAAAGAAAGGGGGTGGGTTTGTTGTGGGGGGGGGGACACACAGACACTGAGAGATCAGAAACAGTTGGGAGAGAGGAGCTGTAGACCCCAAGACAGATGGGATCCAGGGCGGCCTGGGAGACGGGTCCAGAGACAGCAGAGAGAGGGGTCATTGGGGTGAAGAATCCAGGGACACCATAGACAGAGATGGCCAGCGTGAAAGTCCCCAGAGGGAGGGAACTGCCGAAGCCAACCAGGAAGACAGAACTGGACCGACCTCATGCCGTTCACCCCTCTAGCCCAGTGGGGAACCCGGTCTTGCCGTGGCTCCTCCTCTTCCTTTCCCATCCCAGGCAGGGGATGTGAGCCAAGTAGGAGTCTGGGTGACGCAGAGAACCCGAAACATGCTCACCAGGGCTGGAAGGTTCTGGCCTCGGTCTGCCATGCCTTCTCTGGCCTTCCTCCTGGGGTGAAGAATACCCAGGTGTGGGGGACACTGACCGAGCTGTGCTGGGCCTTGGCCTGCCACCCCTGGATGGGGAACGCCACTAGAAGGGCCCTAGCCCGGCTGGGGGTGCGGGACTCTAGGTCAGGCCCAGATAAATGCCTTCCCTTTTAATCCCTGTTACATCCTCATTTTATAGACTATGACCCTGAGGGTCAGACTGAGTAAAGGTCCCCACACCCCTTCCAGATCTAAACCACTGTCCCAACCCTTCCACCATGGGGGCTGGGTTTCTAACCCAGGGCTCATCACTTTGCTCCCTTGTTAAATTCCTGTCCCATTCAAGGCGGACCCTTCTGTGATGGCTTGCCCACTACCACTGTTGGGCAGTCCCCCTGAGTATCTAGCCTGAGGCCCTTATGCTGCTTCAGTGCAATGCCCCTGGTTTTGGAGATGGAATGCAAAGGAACGGAGTCCAAGGCTCCAACAACTTCCTTTGGATCCTTTAGCTTCAATAGAGCACCTCCACCAGGAAGCCTTCCCGGTTTCCTTTCTCCCAGCCCACCAGGGTCTTCCTGGGGGCATGGGCAGTAAGGACAGTGAGGTGCTAGAGCCATGCACATTCCCATCTCTGTCCATCCAGGGGACCGGTCCTGCTCCTTTGTTTTTTATTAAATAACATCCTCTGTCTTTTGTTGTTTCAAATGATGATGCATGCCTAGTTTCTGGATGGTAAGATCCCCCAGGGAAGGGACCATCTCTATTTGTCTTTTGTTCATGCATTTATTCAACCATTTCTTCATTCCTCCTTTCCTTCCTTCCCATGTGTAGGGAGTACCTGGTGGTGCCAGGCATCGGGCAAAAGCTGACTTGTCAGGACCCTGAGTGCTGGGCCTGGGGCCAAGCACAAAGTCAGACAAATATTCCTCAGTGCCGACTGTGTGTCGCGCACCAGGCAGGGCTGGGCAAGGCAGGCATTGTCCCTCACAAACCCATCGAGTGTAGGGGAAACATAGTAACCGGCTGATGTCATAAGTGGGGGTTGAATGAGTATGACTATGGAGGGGTAGGGGTAATTTTAGACAGGTGGATGGATGAACATGGATATGTATTCATCTAGACTCCCAGGTGTGGAAGGAACATGGGACCTTTCTGGCTCTGGGGCTCTGGGCTGACAACAGATCCACCAGCCTCAGCGTTCCCAGCCAACCAGCTGCGTCCCCAAATTACCTCTTGACTTCCTGCCTGGGACAGGGGACTCAGGCCCAGGGACAGTACCCTGAGCCTCCACATGTCTCCTCAGGACCCCAAACTGGTCTTCTTCCAAGTGTCCTCAGAAGTCAACACCACACACCTGCCAGACTTCACTGCCAAGACCCAGCTCCTCAACTGGGCACATACCAAGGGCGCCATCACCTCTGTCGCCACGCTGAACGACCCCCAAAATATCCTCCTCCGTCTGGACCAAGGTCAGCTTCCCCAGAAGCCTCTCTGGGCTCAGGACTGGAGGAATCTGAATTCTTCTGGCCCATTCCTCAGATGTGGACACTAAGGCTTCAAGAGCCTTAGTGGTTTGTTTGCTCCAAATCACATAGAAGTCAGTGCTTTTTATTGGAACAGGAATTATCCCACCAAATATTAGATTGAACCATGCTACTTGTCAGTTTTTCGACCTACAAAAACAACACTGTCATATGGTTTATTGTGCACCTACTAGATGCCAAGCGCTATGCTAGACATTTGGGGACTCTATGTGGACAGACCCAGACCCTGCCCTCCTGGAGTTGCAGACACTGTGGTGGGGAGGTAACATGTACACAGATAAATAAAGTGTATAGTTTCAGGTCATGATAGTAAATGCTATAGGAAAGACACACATGAGGTGAGGTGTTAGTGGTTACGAGGTCTTGTTCCTAACATGTGCCACAGTTCACACCTTCTGTGAACCCCGTGTTGACGGAGGAGGAAACGGGAGCGGGCAGAGGAAGAGAGGGAGGTATAGGCTTGCCCTGTGTGACTGGCAGTGAGTGGTGGAGGGGAGATTGGCATCCAGGTCCTCCCATGCCCACCACTTCTTTGTTGCTCCATCCTGCCCGCCCCACCTTTACTGTGGGTAAGCGTGGGTCTCTGTGTTAGGTGCCAGGCTGCTAGGGGAAGGGACTGAGGTATGCTTGTTTCCACAGCCACGAGGTCACCATCCCCCTGCATTCCCGAACCCCACATGGACATGGGTCACACTCTAGAATGGCAGCCACGAGCCAAGGCCTCGGTCCGGGGCTGCCGCTTGGAAGGTGTGGCCGGCCACAAGGAGGCGCACATCCTAAGGGTCCTGCCCAGCCGGAAGGCTAGGTAAGGGTGTCCGCCCCCAACCAGGCCCCGCCCCTCCTCTATTAAGCCCCGCCCCATCCAAGCCTCAGCCTCACAGCCGGCCAGGTAATAGTATAGCCGCCCCGCCCCTAGGAGCCCAAGCTCGACCCATTTCCACGCCCACCCCACGGACCCACACCCCACTAAGCGCAGCAGCTGCTGCCGGCCTCCTGGTTGGGCCAGCCCCCTCAGGCCCCGCCCACCCACGGACCCACACCCCACTAAGCGCAGCAGCTGCTG
>PVKE010023198.1:0-24864 GCA_004027555.1 Craseonycteris thonglongyai
AAAAAAAAAAAAAAAAAAAAAAAAAAAAAAAAAAAAAAAAAAAAAAATAATAGTTAACTCTATCATTAGAATAGGGAGGTACTAGAAATAGACCCTGTTATAGGAATCTAATGTGTGACAAAGTAGGAAGTATATGACAATACTAAAAGAAAGGATTGTTTATTAAAAATCTGTTAAAATTTGAAAAATTAAGATGTATACATCAGTGGATACATTCAAAATAAAGTCGAAACTAAATATAAACAGAGCACAGAAGAGTTTTAGGGTAGTGAAAATATTTTGTTTGATATAAAATGATGGATACACATTATTATATATTTGTCCAAACCCACAGCATGTACAATACCAATAGTGAACTGTAATATAAACTAGGGACTTTGGGTGATAATTGTGTCAATGTAGGCTTAGTAGGGGATGTTGATAATGGGGGAGGCTGTGCATATGTGGGAATAAAAGGCATATGGAAAATCTGTGTACCTTTCCCTCAATTTTTCTGTGAATGTAAAACTGCTATAAAAAAAAATGTCTTAATTATAAAACAATTAAATATAAAGCATTAACTATAGGAAAGCCAGGAAAAAAGTTAACTTGGTTATTTGTTAAAACTTTAAGGATAGCCAGATGGGGAGGATGATTTTCTAAACCCAGGAAAATACCAACACCTTTCAACTATTTTAAATAATAAAAACATTAATATGGGTTTAAAATTAGTCAAAATGAAAAGAAACAGTACATCAGAAAATATATTCATAGCAAATATTTTTTAAATTACTATTTCACTAACAGTATTAAAACTCCCATAGATATCTGGACTAAAAATATGAACAAAAAATTGACTCAGAAAAAGTGTACATAATAAATACACAATAGCATGTCTAATATCTTCTGGATCAAAAATTAGAACAAGTATTGAGTTTTCCCTTCTACCTCAGCAATAAAAAACTACAGTACACAAAACTGGCAATTATTTAGTAAAACTAGTATTCTCATATATTTATAATTTTTAAATTGGTATATCCCTTTAGGAAAGGTTTTTTATGATACATATGAAGTCTTTTAAAAAGCTTTTTATTTCCATTGATTCCCAAAGGAAATAGTCTAAAATATGGACAAAGACAAATATATCATGAATCAGTGTTACTTGTAATTAAAATAATCACACAATTTATTATTAAAATCTGTTACCTTTCAAGAGTGCAAAGGATGCTTGCTATTTATGGTTGTGCCTGGATAATAGTTATACAGCAGAATTACAGGCAAATTAAGATGTATGGCCATCTATTTAAGATAGCCAAAACAAAACAATTTAAAAATGAAAATTCTAATAGAATACCTATGATGAGATGTTTGATATTCAGCTACTGCTATGGAAAAAAGAAATGTATGGGCTGGTGTACTTCAAATAGGCTACAAAATTCTATATATTATTAAAATTAGGTAAAATCAAGCATTGATAAAAACAGAAGGACATACTTTTAAATTCTGTTATTTTAGAGAGGTGTTCATGGTTTGAGTTTTCTTTATTAATTTTCCAAATTTCCTATAATGCACCTTAGAATTTTTTTTAAAATATGCTTTGTGATACTTTAGAATGACAATCATTACACTTTTTCATTCTGGCCAAGCCTACTTATTTTGTGTATGAGGATAATGACACACAGAAATGCAACAGGTCATGGCCAAAGCAGTATGGCCTACAGCTTGAGACTTGATCTTTATTCTTGGTATGTAATCAGAACTTAGTTTTACAAGTCAGGATAAGTTAGGTTGCTTCTTTTAAAATGTGAAACTTTTGTATACAGACTTATTGATTAAACTTTTCTTTGGATTCCATAGTCTGGTATGTGTTGCTGATATCATTACATATTTAGGGAGGACAGAAAAAATCTGGATAATTAAGCATGATATCCTCAAATTCAAAATACTTGACTTGGGAATGATACCTGTCCTGTATGCTCATTTCCTCTGTTCTTTGCCATCACGATTTCTCAGCACACAGTCTAGGAATCTGACTGGGTTTTGTTGAATTAAAAAGTCCCAGATTCACCCAGATGACTCATTTTGAGGTAAGGTTTACTGTACTTCTGAATAGTTCTGCTTTAAGTTTATTATTTGTTGATTGTGCAATCAGGTGTGGTAAGGCTCAGTAGGGGCCACGTATATAGAAAACTTAGACCTCTAACAAGGTAACAGTATTTGTTGAGTTCTTATTCTTTCACTTTGCGTCTCATGTGTGAGAACAGAGTTAACTTGAGTCTCCCATGAAGCAGCACACCATGATGGGGGTTAATTAACTTTTATTAATCAACGATGCCACCTGGTGGCCAGAAAGCACATTTTGTGTGGCACCAACCTGTTTTCTTTGATAGAAATAACCTGAGTATCATTTCGGGCATTTTTGTTAGTGAATTTTTGAAAACTGCTTAGTTTGGTTTGGCAGAAGCAGAAAAGTCATAAAATACAAGTCTAACATGGCAAACTGAATTGACTACTCTGCCTTCATTTTTAAAAAGGGAGGCCCTGTAGGATCCTACTCCTAAGTGGCACATAGTAAACACCTGTGACCAATCCAGGCATGTCTGTCTGGTCTCCTTTCCTGGGTTTCACCTGGGTTGTTACAGTCACTGGGGCACCTGGTGGTTTCAGTGCTCCTCCCTTCTGACTCAGGGTGATCAACCGTGTTCTTCTCAGTCTGCAGTTCAGGCAGTGAGTAATTCTTAACTAAGGGGATGATTGATGGTCTTGTCTTCCTTGAAAAAGTAAAACTTCTCAAAAGGATGTACCACAAGATGCCCTGAAATATGGGTGGGTGTGTAGATGATGGATGGATGCATATATACATATACATATACATATACATATACATATACATATACATATACAAAAGTTCAATTTCTAAAATTTAACTTTGGAAAATTGGATTTTAAGATTTTTCCCCCCAATAATTAGCAATGAAAGTAAACCTAACAACATTACCTCCTTGAGTGATAGCATGATTTTGCAACGTTCTAGTGGTAGGTTTTTTGCTTAGTGAATTTGTTTCTTTCTACACGGTTCCCAAAAATTCAGGATGGCAGGCAGCAGCTGAGCTTGAGGGCTTATCAGGTTCAGCACAGTGGTTCTGAGGTCAGGATTTTCTAATGTGTACATCTTCCATTCAGCTCTCTGGGTTTAGAGAGATGTCTCAGTTTGCATGGGTATCCGTCTGTATGAAAGAGCTTGTCATGAACCTGGTACTTAGGTAAATCTGCTTTCCTTGCTGTATTCTTCAGGTACCTAGAGGCTTTAGGGAACATCACTTTTGATTAATGAGGTAGCCAAGACATTAAGAACTTTTAAGAAGATGACTAAAATTTTTTCCCCCAACTCTGTCACTCATTAAAAAGTAAAATATTTGGATTCACCAAACATGGCTTATATATGGAATACATTCTGAGTAGAATCAGAGTGAGATCAGGTTAATTTTTTGTCTCCAGGTAAAGCTAAATGGAATATACTCGTATAATTAATGTATTTTGTTAATTTTTGTGGCTTATCTATTTGATTGGAAGCATACTCTCCAACTTCTGTGTTCAGATTACTTTAAGATCTAAATTATAAGTGATGGTCTTTCACAAGATAGAACATATGCTATGGTGCGTGGAAGCTTAGTGTTGTCATATACAGTATCTCATTATGGCTTCCTGCCATTGCTGGATATTTATAATGTGCATGTCTAGACTCACAGGTTCTTGGATCATTCTCTTAAAGATGTACAGAGTTTCAGCACTTGGGTATATGTGTTTGTGTCATTTACTAAGTTGGAAAAGCTGGCACTAACATCCAAGATGGTTTTTGTGCCTTTCAGCATGACTTCATAAATCTGTGAGATGGAATTATATATTTCATAATATTGCTAAATGGAGATTGAGCCTGATAAAAATTCATTCCGTTTCTTAATATGCTTCTCTATTCATTTTCTTAACTAACACTGGCATTAGGATTGGTTTCAGCCTTTATTACTTTTTGTTTAAACTAAGACATAAGCCTATCTTAAAAATTTTTTTATTTTTTTATTCTAAGTATGTTTTGTCCCCTGTATGCAAAGGCCCTGGCTAAGTGCTATGAATCAGATGTGGGTCCTGCCTACAAAGAGCTTTGAGTCAAATGAAAAAGGAAATGATAGAAGGCATAAAGTGAGTAACTGTCATATAATGTGTTATTCAAAGCGAGAGAATATTTCTTTCAAATGAAAAGTTTGGTAGGAGAGGAGTAATTTGAGAGGAGCCTTGAGGACTATGAGAATTTTTATGTGCATAGACAGAGAAAGGATTCAGAAAAAGGGAACATTAGAGACAAAGTATAGACCCAGAGAACACATGGAGAGTGTTTAAGGCAGGAGAATCCCAACCTTTTTGGCTTTCCTGGGCCACACTGGAAGAACTATCTTGAGATACACATAAAATGCACTAACATTAATGATAGCTGATGAGCTAAGAAAAAAAATCTCACAATGATTCATATGTTTATGAATTTGTGTTGAGCTGCATTTAAAACCACAGTGGGCCGCATGCGGACCACAGGCTGCAGGTTGGATAAGCTTGGTTTAAGGAATTGTGCAGACTCATACTCTGGTAAAAACAAAGGGCCTGTGTTGGGCAAGTAGCAAGAGTGAAAATCAGAAAGTCAATAAGGGTTTGTAGTGGGGACTTCAAATTCCAGGGAACAGAATTTGTTTTAAATTGTTAGGCAATAGGAAACCATCCAACATTTCTCATCAGAGAAAAAAGTATTGCCTTGAAATGATCATTCCTTGGTGTTGAAAATTTATTAACTATAAACTATTGCCTTAATTTTTTTTCATGTGATAAGAACCACGCTATACCACATTGCTCATTAATAGACCATCTTCATCTATTGGGTTGGCCAAAGAGTCATTGCATTTTCCATAAAAGAATCACTTTTCATTTTCTCACATACACACACAAATCAAAAAACAAACAAACAACAAAATGCAGTGATTTTTTGGGCAGCCCAGTAGATTAGGTTTTTTAGCTGCAGCCCTTCACTTTTGGGGTCAGATACTTCTTTACTGTAGGCCTGTCTTGTGCGTTTGTAGGATATTTAGCAACATCTCTCACCTCTAACCACTAGATGCCAGTAGACCTCCCCCCCTTTCCCCCAGTTTTGACAGAAATATCTCTAGACATTTCCCAATGACTCCTAAAGGGCAAATTTGCCCCCCATTTGAGAATTATCGGTCTGGTGTATTATGTTCCTCTGGTGTTATGGGCAGTCTAAGAGTCCCTTAGGCATTCAGTCTCTTAATGCTTAGAATTTTGCACTAAATGTACATCTGATCTTAAGACTAAGGTATTTCATGTGTGTTCAAGTAAAAAAGCTGAACTAAGCATCAAGGCTCCTAGATTCTAGTCCTGGCCCTGTCACAAAGAGGTTGTAGGAGTTGGGTGGGACCCTGTACTCAGTAACCGGATTCCTTTATCAAAAATGACCAATATGACCTCTAAGGCTATTTCCAGCTCTGATTCTGTATCCTGATTTCAGATTGATCTCAGGACTTTATTTTTTTTACATTTTTAGCAAGCTAGTACAAATTGAATATACCATGTATATTATACAACAAGAATGACTGAAGTATTGAATAAGAAAGACAAGTTTGTTTGTTTTTTCCTTGCTGCTTTGTTGTACTAAATACTATCATGTTTTTTCTTCTCTAGATTATTTGAAAAATCTTTCAGAAGATTCTGGAGATTACAGAGACACTCAAGGTACATAACTTGTGTAGGCTCCTATAGTGTGGATGGTTTTATATTATATTTATTAGAACCTTAAAAGTAAAAATACAACAAAACCCTTATACAAAACTCTGTTTGATTTATAAGAAGCCTATTTTTAAAACAGCTGTCTTTTTGGGCATACTAAAATAGAACTAGATAAAGTGGTGCTGTGGTGGTAGATGCAGGGGAGGTTATAGGGACAAGAGAGGGCCATGGGCAGCCAGCCATGAGAGCCAGCCTCCTGGGACAGGGTGTTCTGGGCTCAGGAAGCTTCCTCCTCTGTGCTCCGGCACCCTTCCAGCGGTAAAGTCACCTTCTCCAGTGTCCACTCCTTTGAAAGAAGGGATTGAACCAACTGATCTGCAAGGTCCTTTCAGGTTTTAAAATCATGAGTTCATGAAGTGACAAAAATAAACAAATTAGGGATAACATCTAAAATAGCATATTCTTCTAGGACTGTTTAATAAAGGACATTAGGTTTATCACCCTCCACCCCTCATGCTCAGTAGTATGTAAAGGGAACAGTCTGTTATGATAGAAGAGACTCATTGATACTCATGGGATAATTTGTGTGTGTGTGTATGTAACAAGTACATGTCCAGACAGTTAATTTTATGAATTGTGATCACATCCTTAGGCATTCTTTACATTTTCCAATTATAAAGCTGAACAGGTTTTTAACCCATTTTGTAGAGATTGTTGTTCATTCTCTCAATCACTTCACTTTTCTTTCTCTAACATTTCCTATTTGCAAATGTTATGCTTTTAAAGGTGCTTATTTTAAAGGACCAAGAAAGCATGTCATAGTCCCCATTTTGCGTGGGGAACCTGACACACTTCTTGTCTTTGGTGAACATGTAATTTAGTTGAAGAAAAAAATCTGCCCAACAGACAATGAATAAAGCAGATAGCTGTAAAGTAAGGCTACACCGAACAATAAAGAACCATTTGGAAGTGGGAGAAAAGTGTGGTGATTGAAGAGGCAGAGCTTTGCTTAGAGAGAAGTGGGACTGGGGATGAGTTAAAGGATGGATGATAGCAAGAGTGGGCATTCCAGATCAGAATCTGTCTCACGGAGATAAAAAATTTAGACAGATCTTAGCCAATAGAGCTCCAAGAAAACATTGGTGCCAGGGTTTCTGCCTTTAAGGACAGTGAGTTATGAGCTCCATTTTACAAATGCAAGGCCAGAGATTTAAGGAGCTTGCTTAAAGGAAGTTACACATTTCAGCAAAGACTGGGTAAGAATAAGCAGTGAACAGTGAGGTACAGTGGTAAGATGCTGAGCAGTTGTAAAGGAGATGGCCCGAGGGTGAAGAAAAATGAGATAAATGTACCTTTGGAAGGTAGACAGAAGAGTTAAAGGAACAGAGTCACCAGGGCCTCTTGAAGGAATGACGTGGGGAGGATAGAATTACAGAATGGGTAGGAGAGGCAGAGTTTGGAATCCAGGTGACAAACAGCAGTAGTTTTGTCATTCCATATATTCATTAATTACTATAGCTTGGGGAAGCCGAGATGGCTCAGTGGGTTAAGCGCTCACTTTGCAGCCCCAGGGACCGAGGATCGAATCCCGGCCCTGACCCGTGCGGAACCATATGCTGAACTGGGGAGTGCCCCCAGTTCAGTTCTCACCAGGGTGAGACCCGGCCCAGTTCCTGCCCTGTGCAGTCCCGTCCACCTGTGGAATGAAACTATGTGGAAAAACCAATGATGTGTAACTATGGAGACTGTTCTGGGCCCTCCCCATTCTCTCTATCTCTGTCTCTGTATCTCTTTCTCCGTCAAAAACAATAAAAATAAAAATAAATCTTTAAAAACTCATCACTTAAAAAAAAAAAAAATACGACAGCTTTTCTCTCTGCCCACTGGGAATTCAAGCAGGCCAGAAAGCAGGAAATGTGCCCGTGGTGAATGCCAGGTTCAATAAACTCTGATATAGAGTTGGTGATGCTATAAGGAAATACTGCTTCCCTTTAATAATGATAATAATAATATATTTATTTTTAAAAAATATGGAAACTTTCAGGGTTTGTACTAAACAGAGAATTTCTTGATAGATTATAGTATCTGGACCAAAAATCCTCAACCCTTTTCCAGAATTTGACCTTTAAAAAAATTTTTTTTAATCATTTTTGTATTAGTTGTTAAATTTACTGGCGTGACATTGGTTGATAAAAAATTACATAGGTTCCAGGTGTACAGTTCTACATTACTATCGTCTATACGTTGCCTTATATGCTCACCACCCATGTCACTGCCACAGTAATCAGGAGGACATGTTCCCTCTTTAACACTCCACCGGTTTTTCTCAGTGGAATTGCTGCTGTCATATTGTATGGGATAACCTTTGTGTGGGTTTCTCATTGGTATTACAAGAGATTTAGCATCCTCAGTTTCCCACTAAAGGCCAGTGGAACTTCCTAGTCATGTGACAACCAAAAATTGTCTTTACGCATGTCCATATGTCTCTTGGGGAGCACCTCTGTCTTGGGTTGAGAACAACTGTAGCCCAAAATGGAGATAAAGTACAGACATTTTTTTTTTTTTTATAGCTAGTTACAAAGATGATGATAAGATGGATGCATTCAAAAACACTTTACTAAAAGCAAGGGGTTAATAAAATAGAGTAAAATATAGATGAAGCCAAATCATCCAGCTTATAAAATAATGCATGTAATTTCCCAAGGTTTAGTAGGCACTGCTTCCCTCTTGGAATCAGACTAAAAGAAAGCAGCTGAGCCCCGACCCTCTTACATAGTTGCTTCTTGTCGTTCTGGTTTCCTATTCTTTCTTCCAAGGCACTTTATACTGGAGTGGTCCTTCACTTCCAGGTGAAATCTATTCTTATCCTTATAAATTTCAACATGGTAATCAAATCTCAGTACTGAACAACACTGGTATTCATACTATTGATACATATGGTCTATATGTCACTTAAGAGTTTTTGGCCCAATTTTTTCCTAGCGTTCTGTTTTCACCCGTTTTTCTTTTGCTTTGCTCTCATTGAAGCTCATCATCCATAGTTCTGTCTACACACAGTTAACTGAGCTCCTCCACTGGTTGGTTGCTGTAGGGTAGCTATCTAGTCACCTGGAATAATTGCTTCTTGTTGCAATTCATTGGTAATGACCAAGTGCCCCTTCTGTTCCTACATATTTTAGATGCCCTTGCTGTTGTTATAGAGGTAGCCAACCACGCCAATGATACCATGAAACAAGGAGTAAGTATCTGATTTCAGTGGTGGGTGTGCAATTGAACCTGGGGGCCCGGGCCTTCATATGCTCTTCATTCTCTTTCTGTAGGACAACTTTCAGAAACTTATGCAAATTCAGTACAGCTTAAATGGACATCATGAAATAGTGCAGCCGGGACGGGTAAGTGGTTTAGACTACCTTTTACAAATTTAATACAATGCAATTAGAGATTGTAGTTCTTTTTCATTTCACTTATGAAAATAGGTTATTATTACTCATCATTAACTCAGTCTGGATCAACTAAATTCATTCTATTCATTCAAAACATTCACTACTTAAGTCACTGTGATAAGAAGTCCTTTTCAATTAGGAGAATGGCAAGAGACCCCATAGAGTATCTGATGAAATAGGATCATTTCATTGTATAGTACTAGCTGACCTCATACAGCTTTAGAGACAATTTCATTATAATCCTTCAGTGGAAGAGAAGATTATGAGGGGGAGGCTGAACATTGATGTATTATGATGCTCATAAAGCACAAAAGTAGCCTAGGGAATGAATTCAGGAAAATTACAAAATGCAGTTGTCAGGATGTTGGCTTTGCCTCAGGATGAAGGACACGCTGAGGCAATTACATTTCAGACAACTTAGTGCCCTTGGGGCCCATACTGGATTTATGAAACTCTACAGCCTTGTCTAATTTCTAACTGACTTACAGGGTTGTAAAAATCCATGACTAAAAAGTTACAGGGAAACTATGTCTGCCCAATCCCCACCAAAGAAAAAAAATCTGAGGGAAGAAAGTTGAAACGGAAATTACATGTATATTGTAATTGTGTTATGATGGTGGGACTAAATGGGTGTTTGTTTGGATGAATCAGGTTTTCCTCAAAGAAGGCACTTTGATGAAGCTATCTCGTAAGGTCATGCAGCCCCGAGTGTTTTTCCTGGTAAGTGGCTATGTGCTTTTCTGTTGAGCTCGTGACAGGGATAGTAGCTTAATGAAAGGAGACGTTTGTACATTAGCACATTCACACACCAATTTTAGTGGGACCTTTTACTGGCTTTATTGCTTCTTTGCATTTCAAGTGTAGAAAACAAAGTCTTTTATGATGCATAACCAGAAAATGATTTCCTTTTTGAATCTAGTTTATTTCTAATTTGGGGGGGAAATTGATTCAATCAATTATTTATTTAGGCAAATTGTAATAATACCTTAGTGAAATTTTGAATTCAGAAATCATTAATTCTGTCCACAGAACTTGGGGGGGGGAAAAGCACATATTTTAGAAATTGCCTTTTTAATTATCTTCTAATAAAACATTCTGGGTGGTTCTAGTTTCCATAGGTAGAACATAAGTATTTTATTCAGAGAGCTTTTAATAAAGAGATAATATTTTTCCTTTATTCCTGTGTCTTGTCAATAACTTTGTAGCTGAAATTTGTTCCTTTACTTCATCCTATGCAATGTTTCTCCTTTCAGTTTAATGATGCCCTGTTGTATACAACACCTGTGCAATCTGGGATGTATAAACTGAACAACATGCTCTCATTGGCTGGAATGAAGGTCTGTGCATCTTTAGATTATTTTTAAAGATTTATTTTACTGTTTGAAAGAAGGTGAGAGAGAGAGAAGCTGGGAGGGCCCAGTCTCCATAGTTGTACACCATTAGTTGCAACGTAGTTTTATTGCACACAGGTGGATGTGGGTCCGCGTGGGGTGGGAACTGAACTGGAGGCCTCCCGCATAGGAGGCAAAAACCTTCACTGCCATCCTGGCAGTTACTAGTTGTCTTGAAGTTCAGCATATAGGTTTGCGTGAGCCAGGGCTGGGATTTGATCCCTGGATCTCACCGTTTCAAGGCAAGTGCTCAATCTGCTGAGCTATCCTGGCATTCCCTAGATTTCTTTTTTTTAAACCTAAATATATTTAGGAAAGAAACCCTAAGATAATCATCTTTCTCATATCTCTTTCTGTCATCATGTGTTACTGCTCATGTGTTCTTTTATTGACTCATGAGGTCGGATGTTCACTCATACATTAATTTATTCATAAAACATTTATTGAGAATTACTATAAACAAAGCATGGCAATAGGTTTGGTGGAAAATATAAAGATAAATGGAAGCATGGTTTTGTCTCCGCCCCTATATTCATCTCTTTGGGAGCTTACTAACTGGTGTGAGCACAGGCTTGAAGGTGGGAAAGTTGGGCTTATGGGTATGTAGGTATTTAAGTTTATCTGGAGCAGAGAGTAGATGAGAGAGAGTACTGGTGGATATAGCTGGACATGAAGGTTGCTGGTAAGCCGCTGGGACATTGGGCAGCTTTAGCTATGTTTCAGAGATGAGATTTTCAGCGGGATGAGTTTGCTCAAATAGTTTTGCTTTCTTCCAGGTCAAAAAACCCACCCAAGAAGCATATCAGAATGAACTAAAGATTGAGAGTGTGGAACGTTCTTTCATTCTCTCAGCCAGGTAAATTAAAAAGTAATATGTGTCGATGAGCTTTTGTCAGTATTACAGGGTCAGACATCTCTAGAATGTTTTTACATTTAGGTTAACGACTAGATTTACCTTTTTTCCCATCTTTTCTTTTCAGATACCATGCAGTTTTGTCTTGATTTACCATGTAGGTTAAAATGTCTGAGAGCTGATGCAATAGTGTGCTAGAAGCACAAAGATAAAAATGTTCCTCTGAAAAGAATAATGACACTGAAAAATGCTTTGCTGATCATTTTTTGAATATTTTTTAAAAATATTTTACATCTTTTTACAACACAGTGTTTTAAAAAACATCTAGTTTTTTATCATTCACTAGGAAGTTTTCACATAAAGGACATACGGTAAATTTATGAGGTTTGTGTCATCTCACTAAGAATGAGGATGACTAAATTACAGAAAAACTGAGTTGCTGTCTTAAGGATACATAGCTGGCAGAGTCAAGATACAATAGAAGGGTTTTTTTTGTTTTGTTTTGCTTTTAAATCTGTTATTTATGCAAGGGAGTGATGTGATCACACTAGAATTCTAAAAAGAATATTTGGGTGCTGCTTGGAGAATGATTTGGGAGGGGAGCTAAAGGTGATGATGGCTAATTGGACATGGGGGATGCGCATGAGAGGCATTAAGAGTGTCTCCAGCTTGTACAGTGTATTGGGTAGTAGTGCCATTTGTTGTGATAGGAAACACTGGGAGAGGAGCAGCTTTGGGGCAGAAATCAGGAATTTGCTTTCAGGTGTGCATGTTGAATGTGAGGTGCCTATGGATCATCAAAATGGAGCCATCACAGGGGAAGTTTAAGGATTGAATGTCAGAGGAAGCCTGGACTAGGGGCATATATTTGGGAGTCATCAGCTTAGAGATGGTAACTAAAGCTAGGAGACTGAATGAAGGTACACAAAGAGACTAAAGCAGGGGTGTCCAACCTTTTGGCTTCCCTGGGCCACATTAGAAGAATTACCTTGGGCCACACATAAAATATACTGACACTAACCATGGCTGATGATCTAAAAAAAATAATCACAAAAAAATCTTATAATGTTTTAAGAATTTTGTTTTTAAGATTTATTTTTATTGTCCTTGACAGAGAGGAAGAGAGAGAAGTGGGGAGAGCTCAGAGCAGTCCCCACAGCCACACATCATCAGCTTTCTACATAGTTTTCATTCCACAGGTGGGCACAGGGCAAGCAGAGCAGAAAATAGCTGGGTGCCCCCCGCATGAGAGGCACGCCCCTGTGAGCCACCTCTCACATGAGAAGCGCACCCAGGGTGGGAGCCGAACCTGAGACCTCCCACATAGGAGGCATTCCCCAGCAAGAACAGAACTGGGAGCACACCCCATTTCAGCACATGGGTTTGCACAGGCCGGGGCAGGGACTTGATCCTTGGACCCCGGGGCTGCTAGATTAGCGCTCAACCTGATAAGCCATCCCCAGCATCCCCTGTTTTAAGAATTTGTTTTGGGCCTCACTCAAAGCCATCCTGGGCCTCATGTGTCCAACATGCCTAGACTAAAGAGTTCACCATCAAACTCCTATTTAATTCTCCTAATCTTATCTCAGTCACCACCTCTGCAAAGCTTTCCTTACTACCTTCATAAGGTAATTTGCTACTTCTAAGCTAGCTACCTACCTTATACAGTAACTACGGTACTTGTTTCTATGTCTCACTTCAGATATAAGCCCTTACAAGTATATTTTGTGTATTAAGTTCATGGCTTAGTACCTGGCCCTTAGTAGCCTCCCAGTAAATGTTACTCAGATAAACTGAAATGAAGCAATGTGGCCTTTGGACCTCACAATAGCATGTATAGTTAACACAAGTAGTAAATGATGTGACAAAGTCTAACACCAGAAATCCCTTCTTTTGGAGAGTTTTTCCTCCTTGGAAATTCATCCCAATCAATGGGAAAATGGTGCTTATTAAATACAAAATTTGCTTCCTGGTCATGTGCACATTTCATAGAGAAAAGAATACTTGATTTAACTTTTTTGATCTGAGGAAGATGGTGATTCTTTTGCTAACCATGTTAAAAAAGGGAGAGCTAGAGTGTCTCCACTCGATGTTACAGACAAATGTGTGTGGTCTGTGAGAAATGTGTTATCAAGAGCCAGTAAACATTGTTCTGGCAGAATCCCACACAAGAGAGCTCCAGGAATGATTAAGTGAAAGAGCAGCATATGTGACATGATTTGCACAGTCGAAGCACATTCCACATGCTCTCGGGGCTCCAGAAAAATCAGACAGCAATTCTCAAATTAGCCATCTGCCTCTGCTTTCTGTTACCTCTTCCAGGGCAATGCTGGGGAGGGACGGTAATCTTTTATGAATGTTTACTTGGAAGCCTGAGCCTATGTTCTCATTGTGTAGTTAGTTCTTCATAGACCATGTACAGAGGCCAGAGATGACATGGTGGTGAAAGGTTCAACCCTTAGCCACACTTGAATCTGATACCAACTCATCACTTAGTACCTGATCTGTTATCTAAAACAAAGTATCTAACATTTTGAATCCTCACTTTCCTTATCTGTAAATGGTGGTGGTAGGTGGTGATGCTGGGATGGGGGTGTGTGTAAGATCCAACGTATATTCTATGAAGTGGCTCTAAGGATGAGATATGACATTTACGAAGCATTTAGCACAATCGGCTGACATGTAGTAACTGTTAAATAAATGTCAGCTAGTTGTGACAGTAATGGTAGAATAGTAGGAGTAACCGGAGGCAGGTTTTCTTTGGTTTGGATAGGGGCTGTTTCTATTTTGTTCTTGGTACATAATGCAAATTTGAGACATATGCTAGTTTAAAATTTTTATTTGTAAACTGGATTTCCACCTTTTGCTATCCATATGAGTGCAAATTCTAGATGGTGCTTAAGTCATTTAATAAGAAGGTACATTTCGGAGGAAGATTATTGTGAGGAAGATGAGTAGTTTTTAGTATCTCCTTGATTTGCTCTGGATTCATCAAAATACAAAATAGGCCCATTTGTACAATTTTATTTTAGATTTATTTTTATTGTTTTTGACAGAGAGAGAGACAGAGAGAGGGAGGGCGGAGGGCCAAGAGCAGCCTACATAGTTGTATATCATTAGTTTTTAATATAGTTTCATTTCACAGGTGGGTGTGGGGCTGCGCAGGGCAGGAACCTGGCTGGGGGCCTCCCACATGGAAAGTTCACACCAGCAAGGACCAAACTGAGGGCACACCCTGGTTCAGCATATGGGCCTGCACAGGCTGGGCAGGGGATTCAATCCTTGGACCCTGGGGCTGCAAAGTGAGCACTCAACCTGCTGAGCCATCCCAGCATCTCCTTGTACCATTTTTTGTTGTTGTTAAATTTATTGGGGTGACATTAATTGATATCAATTACATTGTTTCCAGGTGTACAATTCTATATTACATTGTCTATACATCGCATTATGTGCTTACCACCCAGAATCAGCTCACTTTCCATCACCATATGTTTGTATGATAGAATTTTTCATGTTAAAAGATACTGTTTAAGAGTTCAAAAACCATGCCATACATATCCTTCCAGTGTCTTATTCAGTGTGAAACATAACTTTTTGCTATTTTCTTTTTTATATAAACTTTTATTAATGAAATATTTTGGAGTAAAACTGCAAATATACTTAAAATTAGAGTGAGTAATATAATGAAACTGCATATTCAGCCACCCACACTCAAAACTTATCAAGAAGATTTTGCCACAAATTTTTCTATTTTCTAAAGTATTTTAAAACAAATTGTTGCTATCAGAGCATTTTACTCCTACATTAGTATGCCCCTCTAAGAAAAAAATACATGTTTTCTTACACAATCACATTCCTATTATTACGATGGATTTTATTTTATTATGATAGAGTTTTAAATTGATAATTAAATCCTCTTTTTCTCTCTGTGTCTCCTCCCTGCCCCTAACCTCCCTCCACACATACTTTAAAATGTGCCTCTTCCTCTTGGATATGCAAAACAGCATGTGCTGATATCAGTGATAATGTGAAGCTACCACAGAGGTTCCTGAGAGGAGATGTGGTTATACAAAAGCAGAACAAGAATGCCTTTTCTGGATAATCCTTTCCCCTACTTGGCCCATTTCCATCTAGATTTGAATCATAGCTCCTAATGAACTAAGGGTAGGAACAGAAAATGAGATGAGCTGAATAGATAGAGGCACTCAAACAACTACAAGCTATTCTCTACTAACTACTCCATAAACATCTGTTTATGATATGTTTCCTCACTCCACTCCCTTTCTACAAAATTTTAGTAGTAGTTATAATAGTAACCTAAAAGTATTTACTCTATGCTATACATTTGGGTTTGAAACTTGATTCTTTGCAATATGTTTTTTCTTGCATTATTTTTAAATTCTAGGATTATAGTTCAGGAAACTGCTTGGTTATGTAAAGAGTCATAATTATTAATTGTGTGAATAGCCCTTAAACCAAACAAAAATACTTCCAAGGTTAGGAGACTCCAAACTCCATTCAGTATAAAGCAGTAATTTTGGAAAGGAAAAAAAAAAAAAGCATTGTATTTGCTAAAATGCCATGTGTTTCCTAATGCCTGCTCTGATTATTTGTGCACATAAAACTCAGAAGTGCTGCCTGTGATCAGCATTGTTGGAGGGTGGTGGAATCTGTTGCCATGGGAGATGGAAAAGAAGTAAGAAAAAGGCAAAGAATAAAAGCTGACATCTGGTTGATGGAAACTTTTGCCCCCAACAGTTCTGCCACAGAAAGGGATGAATGGCTAGAAGCTATTTCCAGGTCAATAGAAGAGTATGCTAAGAAAAGAACCACATTCTGTCCAAGTAGGAGTCTTGATGAGGTATTGTCTTTTCCTTCCTTTTTTGTCTTTTTTTTTCAATGCATTTCACTTTTCTTAAATAAACTTTTCCCAGGGGGTTAGAAAAGCACCATGTATTTCACCGAAGGATTGGAGGTGTGTGTATGATTTCAGAGCTAAATATTCATCCTCTTAAGGTCTTTCTGTCGATCGGTGATAGCATGCAGCATGTATTTCTTCTAGTTATCAAACCTCATTGTAGAAAACTTAGAAAATACAGTATAGTTTAAGGAAGCTAATCAGCTGTCATCACACTGCCACAGTCATCTTTTAAAGTTAATTTTACATTAGAAGATTGTTAAAATGTAGCTTATCTTAACATCCCGAGAACATGAAAAATATAAGAGCACATATTCCATCCCGTATCGTTAATGACACCATAGGCATTGTGAGCCTCCGCTGCTAAAGAAAAGGCTGGATTCTATAGCACTCAGTGTGCATGGAGATAATCAGAAGTCCTTCTTTCACAGGCAGACTCAGAAAGTAAAGAGGAAGTGAGTCCCCTTGGATCAAAGGCCCCCATCTGGATTCCTGATACCAGAGCCACCATGTGTATGATCTGCACAAGTGAATTTACGCTGACCTGGAGACGACACCACTGCCGGGCCTGCGGCAAGGTTGGAGAGGATAGCACCTGCCTCCGTTTGATTTTTAATAGCTCCAGGCTGTACATGATGAGGAAACATATTTCCCCATGTAAACCAGTGTAAGGGGGTAAAAAAAAAATAGACTGACTTATGGATGGTACTTTCTCTAAATATTTAGGCATGAAACAAACTTGTTGGGGAACTTAACCCCTCCTACCTTAAGGTTACTTTAGAATGTCTATAATAGACAATTTTCATTAAAAAGAGAAAACCACAAATTCACAATAAATAGACCCTTACATTTACAGATAATTATTTAAACTGCACTTATCTAGATATTTAGTACAGACGACCTCACTTACCTTCATTGATAGGTTCTGCAGCTTTAAGGGAAATGACATATGGTATACTGAAACCAGTTTTACCATAGGCTAATTGATCTAAGCCGGAGTTAAGCTCCTGTGGAAACCTCACTGATGTTATAACAAAATTATGTTATTCAAGGACCTGCTGTATTTAATAGGGGGGGACTTCCAGTGTTGAAGTTATCAGTAGTGATGTTTCTAAGTCTTCATGACCTCGTTAGTAAAATGAGCATAGTAGCAATGACATTAGAGAGTTACTATAAAGATTAAACGGAGTCTTATTTAGAGAGCATTTAGTACAGGGCCAAACCAAACCCTTGTAGAGGCATAGCAGCGGGGGTTGTCATTATAGCGATGGTGACAATGACAGTGACAATAATGATAATGGGGAGAATGCAGCTAACATAGGACTTACTGCATGCCAGGCACTGTTCGAACATTTTGCACACATTAACTCTTTAGTATATTATTTTATGTAAAAAGCACTCAGTAATAATCTGTGGCCTTTATGTCTTCAAGTATGGTATGGAACTCCATAGAGTTATTGAGATTCAAGGACTGTGAAAAGGTTTTGAAAAGTGGACAGCACTAATAAATTGTAATGTACCTGATGGTTTGGATATAAAGGTTATTTTAAATTAAATAATTCCAATGTGTTTTCAGATTGTATGCCAAGCTTGTTCATCAAATAAGTATGGCTTAGATTACCTGAAAAATCAACCAGCAAGAGTATGTGAACATTGTTTCCAAGAACTGCAGAAATTAGGTAATCTATAAGTAAAGATTTAACCAAAAATTTCTTTATTCCCCTAATGCTTTCAAATAATCTCCTGAAAGAATCAACTTTGACAAATTATCAGTATGATTGGTGATACTCATCTCAAAACATTGAGTATTTTGCTTTCTTAACTTAGTTCACGTAACTCATATTTTATGGTATTTCCAAGAGAAGTTGGACTGAAATTTTTTTTTTTACTCTGAAAACATTTTTGCTAAGAATACTAATTGTACAAACGTAATTACAGGATGAAATGGTTCAAACAGGGACAAGGGAACTTTAACTTCTAAGTAATTCTGAAGTTTCTGTTTTCACAACCGTGTGCTCATTACAAATCATTTTTATCTATTTGCAAAGTAATTCTCTATGGAAATATTCTGGGTGGCACTTCGTTAGCCTAATTCTAATCGCTTGGACTGATTTAGTGAGGTTTTATTGTGTATCTAAGTGTTCAGCTTTTCACCACATACAAAACGACAAATCATGCCTGCCTCCTCATTATTTGCGGGTATCCATCTATTAAAAAGAATGTAGCCAGCTTACTGCTCAGGTCTGTCTTTTGGGAAGAGAGCTTAGTTAAATTCCTGAAATCTATAGGATCTGAATTATCTAAGTGAATAAAACTAGGTCACATGCTATTTCAGAATTTGTATATTTAGTTTGTTATTGTCTGTGTACATTTTTCAAGAAGACACACCCATCTATAATCCTTTGCCAGGATTTATGTTCTTTCATTTGTTCTCTGGGTATATAATAAAAGTTGCAAACACTCAAAATTCATTTCTGGATCCTCCTCCTGCATCATCAGCACCCATTTGGTCAGTAATTCTTGTCAAATTTACTTTTGAAAACCTGTCTTTCTCTGGATTTCTTCATCTCAGCCCTAATAAGGCCTTCATTATCTTTCATCTGGACTACTATAGTAATTTCCTAACAGGTTTTCCTGCTGCACATCCTTTCTTCTTCCTACTGACAGATTTATTTTTCTAAATTCACTCTGCTCATATCACTCCCCAGCTTACAAGGCCTTTTATTTCCCACTGCCTGAACTACAGTCCAGGTTCCTCAGAACCAGCCTTTGTTTCCTCAACCTTATTATTCTCCAAATAGATGATCTAATTCCATACCTCTCTGCTTTTGCTTATACTGACCTCTCTTCATGGAGTATTCCTCCTCCTCTTTTTTGCTGGGCAAACTCTGACTTATACTTTAAAGGCCAACTCACACATCTCATCTCTTCCAAGTTTTTCTTGAACCTCTGCAGTCAAAATTAATTGCTTCTTTGTCTTGACTTAACAGCTCTCTTTCTAGCACTTCGTTATTATATTATTATGAGTTGGTCATACATCTGGATAGCAAATGATGTCAGATTTATTTTTAAGTAAGGAGGGAAGTTTAAAAAAATTTTTTAAGTTGGTAGCACAGTAACATGTTTCAGAATTCTAAAGGCACAAAAAGGGGTAATCTTTTCACATCGCTTAGTGTTGGAAAAGTATAAAAGCATAGACAGTGGAAAGTCTTCCTCCCATTCAGCTTCTGGCCATCTGTCTTCCCTTCCAAGGAGCCTCAGTGTCATTAGTGTCTTCAGTGTCCTTCCATGGATATTTTATACAGTAATGTATCCTGACTTGAATTAAATTGAATTGCAGAATGGCTACGTAAGTGTACCTGATTTCTTTTAGATCACCAGCACTCTCCTAAGATTGGATCTCCTGGAAATCACAAATCTCCTTCAAGTGCCTTATCATCAGTCTTACAAAGTATCCCATCAGGGAGGAAACAGAAAAAAATCCCAGCTGCTCTCAAAGAAGTAAGTGTCTCCATTAAACTTGCAACCTGATAGAGACTGAATTATTCATATGCATACAATACAGTTTTTCTTTCACAAAGGAAGATGTCATTTCGCACTACTGTTAAGACATACATTTTAATACTGATGATGGGTGTAGCTGATGCCTCATTATTTTGCTTGGTCTCCCATAGAACCTGAGTCATTTAGAAAATGGCTGTTGAAAGGTTTAGAGAACATTTTATAGCAATATTCTCTAGAAAATAAAGATAGCGTAAACACTCATGAATTTTAAAAATTACTTTGAGGAGACACTTTACCAGAGGGAAGAGGTCTATAGAATATTTTGGGCATTTTATTTGCACTTACTGATGTGCATAGGTTGTTATTTCTAGGCATTGGTTGGTTATATGCAGTTGATACCACAAATATGTAGGTTGTCTTTCCTTTAAACTTCAAAGAAAATTGCAAAAAGTGATAATAGTCTGCACAGTTAGACCTACCAGTGGCGTAATCCACAGATATCACTGATATCCAATTCCATTTCTTCAAGTTCAAGTGTTCATTTAGCCAGTGGCAGAGATCAGATAGCACTGCCTTTCTGGTCACTCCCATTTTTATTAGTTATTACCGGTAATTGTTCTACCTGTCCTAGTGTTAGTGCTAGTAGTTTTAAATTTGGTTCTCTTGCTTGGTTACTTTTCTATCATGGAGTGTGGAAGCAAACAACTCTAAAAACTTGACAAGATCATGTTTCTTATGTAAAGTTGAGTATATTCCATCATGGCAGTTGAGTACTAGGAAGTGACTTGTAGCCAGTCTCATGAAACAATAAAACTAGGACCTAAAAGTTCTGATTGCCAAGTTTCATACAAAACTGGTTAAGCCAGTTTAGTACTTCTGAACTCTCTCTTCCATTACTCAGTCCCTGGATTTAAATTGACATTTAAAACTTTGTTTCCTCATTAACTAAAATAATTTTCAGTTCTCTGTAATTTTTTGTCTATCCAGGCTGATGTCACAGTTTGTAAATATAATTCTTATTATGCGTTCCCCTCCTCAGTCTAAATTCCACAGCATTGGTTGCAGAACTCTTTATAGTCTCAGCCTAACTCCAGTCCCATTTCGTACATCTTTCCACTCAACCACCCAAAAAGACCTTCACTTTCAACCTCTGCTTCCTGACTGCAACCATTTCTTACTTTACTCCAGACTGGCTCTCAAAGAGTTCTCCAGAGCAGGGGACCTGGGAGCTTCCTAGAAATTCAAATTCTTAGGCCCCACCCAGTGCCTAAAGAATCAGAAGCTTTAACAAGTCTTCTCGGTGATTCATATGTATACTAAAATGTGAGAATCATTGCTTTGCTCACTTGCAGTCAGACTGGAGAAATGAACTCATTCAATTAAGTCTTATAAAATTCAAAGTATTCTCCTTGGGAAGTGGGTATTTTTTTTTAATTTTTTTTTTAATTTAGGTGAAGTTCATGTAGCATGTAATTAACCAATTTAAAATATACAGTTCACTGGTTTTTAATGTATTCATAATGTTGTGCAACTGTCATATTGCTCTAGTTTCAAAACGTTCTCATCACCCCATAAAAACACCCTGTACCCATTGAGCAATCAGTCTCCCGCCACCCCTTTCTCCAGCTCTTGGGAACCACTAATCTGCTTTCTGTCTCTGTGTATTTAAAGGAATCATAAAATATGTGATCTTTTGTGTCTGGCTTTTTTTAAATTAGCACAGTGTATTTAAGGTTCATTGCAGTTATAACATATCAATATTTTGTTTCTTTTTATGTCTGAATACTACTTAGTGTTATGTATAATATATACCACAATTTATCCATTCATCTATTGATGGACATTTGCGTTGTTTCCACATTTTTGGCTGTTAATGCTGCTATAAACACTTATGTACCAATTTCCATGTGGACATGTTTTCATTTGTCTTGGTTACATATAATACCAAGGAGTGGACTTGCTTGGTCATATGGTAATTCTGTGTTTAATTTTTTTCAGGAATTGGGAAGTTGTGTCTTATTCTAACAGTGTTCAATCCATTTTTAGAAACCCCTCTTTCTTAGAGTTAAATTCAGAGCCTCAGACCCTCAGTACTGGTAGGCTATGTCTCTTGAGTTGGATTTTGTTTACGGTATTTTTTTTAATAATGAGATCACTAGGAGGAAAGTTTTGTGAATCAGGTGATTAAGCAGGTAATACCAATTTTATTTTTAAAAAGATAATAGAGGACTATGCATGACTATTCAGTATTATGATTGATCTTCTTGCATGGCTAATAAATCCTGGCATCCCCTCATTTGGTAATCTTATATATCCTGGCATCCCCTCATTTGGTAATCTTATATATAAGGATGTTACTGCTTTATACAAAACAGATATTCCTAATTTAACATTAGATATTAAATTGTCCATGGAACAACAACATATCGTCCTTTTCATGAAATTTATATAAAATTAAAATAATCACTACATGATTAGATATACTTTTAAAATTCAGAGAGCCCACCTGTATTAGTTTTCTAGTGCTGTGTAACAAATTACCACAAATTTAGTGGATTAAAACAACACACATTTACTCTCTCAGTACTCCAGGCATAGCTTAGCTGGGATCTCTACAGGGCCACAATTGGCGAGTGCTTAGTTCTCACCTGGAGACTGACTAGGAGGGGTCTACTTCCATCCTTACTCAGGTTGTTGGCAGAATTCATTTCCTTGCAGTTGTAAGACTGAGGGTCCTGGCTTCTTACTGGGTTTTGCCTGGATGTTGTCCTCAGTTCCTAGAGGCTGCTTGCCGCATTGGCTTCCCAAGGTGGCTGCTTACTTCTTCAAAGCCAGCATGGGAGAAAGTCTAGCGCTATCCACTAGCAAGATAGAGTCTCATATAACAATTATATGAGTGACATCCCATCACCTTCACCATATTCTTTCAGTTAGGAACAGCTCCTAGGTCTTGCCTGCATTCATTGAGAGGAGATTGTACAATGGTGTGACTATTAGGCAAGAGTCATGGGAGCCACTTAGGAATCTGTTCACCACACCAGTAATAAGGCAGTTCCTAAAGTTGGCTTTCAATATCTCCATTGTTACTGTGTTAAAAAAACAGAAAAGTTTAAACTACTGGGTTAAAGTCACTAAAAGTTTACTATCTTTGTGCTTAGAGATGGAAAAAGTTCAGCCTTTTATGAAGTAAAACAAGCTTCTTTTCTTTCAGACCAAAATTTGGGGAGCAGAAATGGATCCTTAAAAATCACCATTAATAATAGAATTTTCTATTTACTTTTCTGTTGGCACTGTTTTTAGAAGTCTAAAATGTTATTTCAGGGACAGAGTTAAAGTTTTAAGTAATGTTCCCTAATACCTCAGAATAAGAATAATAATAAACAACATATACAGTCCTTAAAATGCAGCTGTAAAAAATACAAAAACACATTTTTGACCTTTGGAATTATTTTTATTTTCCTAACAACCTTCAAAACAGGCACAACCCCAAAGAAACACATACATGCAAACCAGGTAAAAATCTAGAACTGCTTTTAATAAAGGAAGGGTTTTTACGTTCACAATAATGGCAAATATTAAATTTGTATAGTAGCAGATTTTGAAAGTAAATAGTTTCATTTGGAAACATTATTATGGTTATTGCTTTCAGAGCCAATGATCAAAACCAAGTTCTTTTCAGTTTTGTTTCAGTCTGAAAACCATTAATCACTATGTATGGATTTTGCTTATCTCTAGGTATCAGCAAACACAGAAGATTCTTCTATGAGTGGCTATTTGTATAGATCAAAAGGCAATAAAAAACCTTGGAAACACTTGTGGTTTGTCATAAAAAATAAAGTTCTATATACATATGCTGCAAGTGAGGTAAGATCTGAAATCTAAAGAGGAGTAATTTGGGGGTCTTGTTTTATAATGACAACTGAAAACAATTTCAATATTTGTTTAATCTTTGTGTGTTTTTTTGTTTTGCTTTGCTTTTTGAGCGGGAGATGTTGCTATTATTTGTAATGTGAATGGTGGCTTTGTTTTTTTCTAGAGCTCTTACTCAAAAATGGGAATTTTCCATAATATTAAAATGTAAGGTTTTTTGTGTGTGTGTCATGTGATTGCTATCTACTTCACTAAAGGCAGAGGATCTTATCCAAGTTCTCTTGGATAACACCCCCTTGACTATCCCCAGATTGTATTGACCTGGCATCTGCATAGATAAGCTAGTCTTCCTTTGGGTTATAAGCAGTTTCTGGCTGTTTGTTCCAAAACTACCCTTCTCTCCTGCCCGATCACCCTGTGTTCTAGCATCCAATGAAAACCACTGCTCTCGGGTCTAAGTTTTGCCTTAGCAGGACTGGGGTAAATCACCATTTTTCTGAGCTATAATTTCTACATCCCTAAAATGAAAGTAGTATAATTACCTACCTCCTGTGGTTGTATGGACATATAATGTAAAACAGTGGATATGAACACATTGAAAACTGTCTAGCACAGTTTTAAGCTCCTGGGGTAAGTGGGGAGGGGGTAGCTCAATAATAATTATTGAATAAAAAAAAAATAAGTTGCTAGAATTGTCATTGTTTTAGATGTCTGTGTATGAAATTAAATTAGAGCTACCATATTTTCCGGCGTATAAGACGACCCCCTAAGTCTTATACACTGGAAAATATGGTATATAGATTAAGAATTTGCAAATCTGAATTTTGTATTGATTTAAAAACCCATCACCCTTTATGTGTTTTTAAATTAGGATGTGGCAGCTTTGGAGAGTCAACCTTTATTAGGATTCACTGTCACTCAAGTCAAAGATGAGAGTTCAGAGTCTAGAGTATTTCAGTTACTGCACAAAAACATGGTATTTTATATATTCAAAGCAGATGATGCTCACTCAGCTCAGAAGTAAGTAATTTAGACATATTTTTTTTTACATATGGAAGTTTGTTACTCTAAATGGTTGATTTTAAGATAAGCTATAGGCATGGGGACAACTAAACATTTAAAT